>JAQIXX010001914.1:0-28730 GCA_034700605.1 Willowsia nigromaculata | reverse complement strand
AGACAGAATCATGGATCGTCTTCTAAAACTCATTATATGCTAAATAATTATTCGATTTTCCCTTGCGGGATATTTTCTTGTAAAATAGGGACAAAACCATGAATTATAGAGCATGACTAAAAATAATCTCTGTGTAATATCATTTTAATCATTGTCATGAAGTGCTACTTCGTGTACTTTAACAAATTGAAAAATTTTCGCAACCGATGTTGTTGCAGTTTATTTTCGAAGTTTTAATGCATCATTGAATATGAAAGCGACATTATTTTGTGAGCCAGCACAATAGGTTTCATTTCACGTCCACAACAGCTAAAAATAAGAGTGGTAATAGTAGTACTAAAATCACTAAAAAAGTAAGTAGATGAGCTGTCACTCATTCTCAACGATAACAAAAGAAAGGAGACAGTTGTTACAGTACAAAAAGCTCTAACTACCTTCTACCTACAACTGTCAAGTCATCATCATCATCTTTTTTTTCGAATATCAAAATCAAAACAAAAAAGTAGTAAACTACACAGGGACAATTTCAGCTTTTGTTATAAGCATAAATTAAAGAGAAATCAAGCGAAGCGTTGCATTGCATGATGCTAATAACGAGATTTTTTCAATATAAAGTATTGCTAATCATGGGAAATGCGTTTTTACGAGATACAAATAAATATACAGGTATAAATGATGAACTTTCGTAAATGGATTACTTTCCAAGCATAACATTCAACATTGCAAAGGAACTAATACATTGGATTAGAGCGTGTTCAGTTTTTGCACAGAAACAAAAAATAGAAGTAGCAGTCGAACATAAAAATCCAGGTGATTGCCAAAGTATGTTTGAGTGAGAGCGAAAGCTTCAGCGAAGAGATGAGTGAGAGGAGTGATCTAGTTGGTATTTGCTATTGCAGCAATGCACAAACTAGGATTACACTTTTGCTGATGATGTTATTGCTGTTGAGGTGCAGCGCACACTGTAATAACAATGACACGCTGTAATACCTTGGAAAACACGAGGGATTAACATCCGCATGATTAATATGCAAAAAAGAAACAATTTGAAGGAAAATTGCAAGCAGTTGCAACGAAAATATATGAGAGAACGAGTACGTACTGAGGTAAACGTGTAATAATAAGGGTTTTGAAATGTTGTTGCTTGCAATTATGTTCGTAATAAACCGAGTGCTTTTTTTTGCAAGGGAAATTTTTGTGAGCCGAATAGCATGTTATTTTTTTGCTACTCACCATCAGTGAAATAAAAACAGGAGCAGAAAAAACGAGATTTTGACTTATAGCTTATCAACATCTTCTCCGGAACTTTTCCAAGAGAATTTTTGCTTTTCTCTATGCTTGTCTCTGTACTGCCAAATAGTACCACTGTCCTATTTAATGCATCATGGAGCTTTTACCGTGGATTAGTGGCTTTTAGTATGTATCAGGGTTTAGATACAAATATTCCACTCAACAAGCATAAGTACCATAAAGATACAAAATGTTCTACGAAAAAATGTAATGACGATAGGAATATTATATGATCACCATTTCCACTCCTTCATCATATCTTCCACATACCAACACGTTGAAGTTTATTAGATGTGCTTTTCTGAATATAAAACGTGAGAATGTACAAAACATATTATCCTGCATTTGTATGTATATTCATAGGAAACTCAAGTTGCCAAAAAAGAATGACGATGAAATATATTAGCTATGAAGCTAAACAAGCAATGTTAACTGTGTTTGATAGTGTGCATCGTAAAAAGTAATATAAGCAAAAACGATGTCGGTGTGTTTGTATATATTTCATCCAGTTTCACGTTTCCCATATTTTAAATATCTATATTTTTCCTGAGAATTGAACTGATGCTCTTCCTTTTACTGTATTTCGAGCAATTTTGATACGCATCTAAAATGTACATAGCCATGTGCAAAATAGCAGTAGGAAAGAAACTGTAGTATTTTTAGGGTATCGGAAAGGGAAAAGAGTTGGCACTGTTAGCAGGCAGGTAGACAGATTATACATCATCGTCATCATATCATCATGCTTTTCGTATCGTTTTCTTCACATTTACGATAACGTTTTATTATTATGAATATGTTATGTGGATGTACAATTTCATGCATTCCTTAGTAAAAAAGCTTTTTGTGGATTTTTGGTAGCTTTGATCAAAGAATGTGCGTAGGTATACGTCCAATTCAGAGTCACGCCACATGAGTATAAAGGCAGGCGTATTTTTCTCAATTTTCTCGATATCATGATGTGAACTGGCTAACCAGTGTGGTGGTTTTGGTAAGAATAGTCGATATATCAAAAAGTAGCAGACCAGGACAGGACCACTAGCCATCATGCTGGTGGTAGCGCATATTCTTGGTGATATTATTTTACCGATGATCACGACAAGGCTGCTGCTCATGATGATATAGAGAAGAGGAAGTGGTGGAAAGCATATAGCTATCAAGCTATCTGCATGTCTCACATAAAAAGCAAAACCGTGAGATGATGTAGTGTCCCATAATCATCATCCGCAATGATCGTTTGATGTGTGAGAGTGTAAGTAGGTAGCTCACGTTTTGGCCTACCCTTCCCCGTCACTATTATACCTTGGCTTTTGATTTTAATTTTTATAACTCTAACGGTAACAAGTGCTACAGTGCTTATTATTCATCACAAACTCTCGCAAAGCTCGGGCAAGATGTTTAATAATGGTTGACACTGTACTAATAGTTTTTTATAACACCTAGGGCAAAAATGTGCGTAAATTGTGGTGCTACAAGCTTCGCAAAACATAAGAAAACATTAGTCAGAAAGGAGAAAAGCACGTTGAAAAACCAGAAAGCAGTGAGTTAGTTTTATGTAGTTTTCATAATCATAACATGTACATTGCACTTAACTAAAATAAGTTCTTGGAAACTCTTGAAAAATAAATAAAAAAAGTAGTTCTCTTTGGTTAGAAAACCTATTAAGGTTTTCAAAAATACTACTTAACTGGTACTTTACCACTGTTTCTGCCTAAAATTATATACATTTTGCATACTAACTTGGGCAGATTTTACTTGTGAAACCCTTTCATAGTTGAGTGGCACGATTCCACGTGTGTTTAACAAACGATAACATTGCTTAAGACTCCCAGAGATTATAGGTACATGATTTTGGTTGGATTATGAGCCATAAGTCTTCTCTTATATTGCTTCTTCTTTGATAAAGGAATCTGACAAAAACTGTGAGGAAAGCAGTGAAGCTGAAAAATATAGTGCATAGGATAGAATGTAGACATGAAGCACATAAAATACAGACAGGAGGCGTAAATATCTTTGCATTTTAGTGTGTTTATGTGTACATATAGGTATATGTGTTGGACGGAATCAGCGAACTGTGAGATTTGCAAGAAAGAGGAAGTCAACAAGCAAAACAGCAAAAGACATACGAGAAGCATTACGGCATAAACCGAACAAACGCAAACCTTAATACTCATTCAATAGTACACAACAGCAAAAAAAGTTTATTTTGCTTTAGAACAGAGGGATTACTGCTAAGTCTCTTGCGTTTGCGATGTGTTTGCTCTCTGTTGAAGGCATAATCATTATTCATTATTACACGTCCATTTAAACTCTCTTTCTCTGTTTAGATTATTATTATCACTCCTTATACCCCTTTCCTAAAGAGAATATCATGCAGTTTGCATAATACTGGCATTAAAGAACTAAAGAAGGTGTTTTGTATGCGTGCGTGTCATTGTGCAAGTCAAATTAATGAAAAGAGCGCAGCAGCAGCAAGCTGAGCGCTATCCATTTAGTTTTTGTACTTTGACGTTTGCAGTTTAATGCAGTGATGCGTTAGTAGGAGAAGAAACAAGATACATAGGTTTACTAAGCCAAGTCGTGATTTTTCTGGCCTGCTTGTATTCTGTGTCTTGTGTGTTGTACGTATGTTAAACTAGACACTTAATATCACAATCCATATAGCATGTGTACGTAACAGATCTTGTTAGCTGAGATAAAAATGCAGAAGAGGTTTTCTGGTTCAGTTCAGTCTGTCATGTCATTCACAGGAGATACGATTTTTAGGAAGTTTCTGGTGGTGAGTTTGTAGGCGAAAGTAGTATGACTTTTTAAACAATGCGGATAAAAGTTGACATACGCACAGCAGCACGCTCCAAGTCAATGCCTCTTTTTTTAACAAACTTTTCATAATACAAATTATTATGCAAAACCTGCTTCAATGGAATTTTCGCAAAATTAACGACTTTTTTCTCCCAAAAATAGCTTTTGAACGTTAAAAAGCCAGTGTGTGTTTTGAACGCAAAAACAAACTGTTTGAAAAGTCCTGCTGCGATTTTTCTACTTCCTCTTCATCTTCTGTCTAAATGAAATACGAGTTTTATCCAAGGCTTGGTTCTGCTTTAGTTTTAAACTTATGTGGCGGTGTGGTGATCTCGTGCCAGCGTTCATTTGTTTTTGGGAGGGCTCTAAACACATTCTGGTTTAATTTTTGCTTTTCATCTCTATTGTTTTTGCACTTCTTCCTTGTTGCGAAGTTCCGTTGTGTTGACTTTTTTGACACTGACAGCCAACCCATAGGATAAAAGATTGAAACAACCGTACGCACACACGGATATATTATCTGTCTTCTTCTTGGAAAATAATTTGTTTATTCTTCTTTGCTTCTGTGCGGCAGACGATAGCCAAACCTTTTCCTAATCTTTATGCGCTTCCTCTCCACCTCCTCCGCCTCTCCACTCTCTGGAGGAATGAATAAATAAAAAGTAATCGCTTTTTTTCTCTAAAAATCTTTGCATAGGCATGTAGATTATTATGTAGGCATTTGTGCATGCAAATAAAATATTGTTCTTGGATGTGATGTGAGTGAACTTAACTGAATGCGTATTACATGCTATATGGTTTTATATTGGTATGCAGTGCTGGCTGTTGTGTTGATGGTGCGGTGGTGGTGATCGTATATTTACAAAAGTTGGCTGCTTGACAGCCGAAAAGTCAGAAGAGCCTCAGCGTTTTACTCACATGCAGCATCGTGTCGTTGCTCGTCGTGGGAAATTTAGCAGTTTTCGTTGGTGGTAGCAGACAGCAAAGTTCAGATGGATTTGGTGGTGTGGTAGTGATCGAAGAAAATAAGTTTCTTTTTTGGAACCGATTTATTACCCACGTTGTGATTTCACGGTCCTTGGCCCTTAGAAACTCCCAACTTATATTAACTGCATGTAATGTGAAAGTGATATAATACGTTAATACGTTCTAAAGTATATGAAGAGTATGGAAAGTATATTCTAAACGGTAAACTCAATGATTTTTTACTTATTTACATAAAAGGTTTCTTAAGCTTTACATGCATTGATCTAGAGTTCCATGCATTGATACAACAGGGTTTCATTTTAGTAGATTGAAATGAATTAATTATGAATAAATTAAGTCAAGTTATGTGTCAATCACACTATTGCTACGTTTTAATCAGTTTTCATTTCGTTAAATGACACCAACACCTACTCATAAATACCTTTTCCACTGCTTGGAGATTACATTGGGTTATTATCAAATGAAAATCATATAATAAAAGTTATTATTGGTTCATGTATGTCGAGCAAGTTTTTTCCACAATAAATAGCAGTGAAAATGGATATAAAAAGGACACCGAATTCAAAACATGTCAGCTTTTAAAAAAGAAACCTGAAGCGATGAGTTAGAGTTCATGACAGCTGTGTCCTTTCTCTTGTACATTGAAAAAATCTAACCTACACACAAGAACGATTTACATACTATTTTGCGCTATGAGTAAAACCATACTTATGACATATGAAACGTGATTACCTATTATGCAGGCTTATAAACTGAACAAGGAAAAGGGCAACATTTGGTAGGACGGAATATGAAGAGATCGTGCCAAAAGGAGAAAATGTCTTGTACATTTGCATGCTGTTGCGCGATCGTGATCGTATATTATATTTTGTATGTAATTATTTTCCTATCACGGATCTTGCGATCACTGTTATTGCTTTCACGGCTCATTGACACTAGTGCAACATCAATACAATCTTCGATGATCAAGCGATATGAGCATGGTCTCCAATAGACAAGTGCTTTATGAGTTTAGTTAGAGGTGCTGCTGCTACCAAGAAAGGCATTGTCATAAAGTCATGAAATCTTACAATAGCCGACAATTTCAAAGATTGCCTTTTCCTGATTCAATCTATTGTATGTTCTCTGTATATTAAGCAGATCGTAATGAGCACTGGCTTGTTGTGCATGAACCCCTCGTGCAAAAGTAATAATCGTAATTTAGCAATAATAATAATCATAATCACAATGATAGCAATAGTAATTCACAATTTTTACTCGGATATTTGCATCAAAGTTTGGATGGGAGAGGCAAATGTGGACGGGCATGAAGAGCATCATCTAAAAGACATATAGTGTCAGTTTTTTCTTTCAATAAATATTGTGCCAATATTTTTTGCCGAAATCGGCATCAAGTTATGTGAGCAAGAAAAATTTTAGATGCTCACAGTATCTCAAGATTCAAAGTAAAGTAGGATACTGAAATGCTTAATTTGCCCTTTGCGTTTAGATTTCATAGATTCATGTGCATTTAATGTCAAAAAGTCAAGAAAAGAAATTATTTTGCTAATGGAGCATTTTATATAGTACGTGATGAAGACGGAGATCATTTTTGTAATGCTATTATTTTATGCTTGTGTTAGATTTCATTGATATAGTCATAATAAAAATATCACATAGCATCATGTTCTCTAGAAACGACGGGAATGGCGATAGTATTACACTTAGACAATTGCTTATTGTGCTAAGAGCGATGTAAAGAGTATTTTTTTGTGTTGTAGCTTCTAGAATAAACAACCGGACTGATTTTACTTGATTACATATTTTGGTTAAACAAAATCCAAGGCTTTCGTTCTAGATATTAGACTCATTACGTCGTGTAGCACGTAGTACGCTCATACTTTGTGAATGTCACAATGACATTGAAGATTTTACAGCGTCAGCCCTGATTTTACTAATGAGTGGTTTTAACAAAATTAGCAAAAATAATAAGTTGCTTGATTGACATTATTCTACAAAGACCACTTGGGTGGATATTTATACGTAACCAATGTTTATATTGTATCAGTAAATTACCTTTATGCCTGCCCATTGAATAGTATTTTTTAAAGGAAGATAAACCATTCGATACAGTTTAGATTAGCATTATAAGTTATTAAAGAAATGGTAATTTCCGTTAACAGGACATCGATTTCATGTATGTAGTAGGACGGTGTCAGATTTTATGGGAAATGCTGTATTTCTGCTTTCCAGTGTTTTCATTGCAAATAGTCTCTTTTCATATGAATCATTTTTGTATAATATGTAGACAATAGTTCCGTTTCTGTTTTTATTAGCCACAGTGCTCCACTGTCATCATCTATCATATTTTCTTAAACCTATTATAAATTTTATTTTTTGCTTGTTTTTATTGCTGTGTTGCTGCTTCTTAAGAATGCAATAATGCTCATAGAAAGTAATAAAAGCTCAAAACAAAATGATTGTTCTAAATTCAAAAAATGTTTTTCTCCTTTTGGACAAAGTGGCAATTTCGGAAAAGATTCCAAAGCATTCTAATGGTACATGATTCCGCATCATCTACCACTACCACTCCTTCATTTCTTAATAATTTGTAGCAAGCAAAAAGCTCTTTTAAAGTTTTTACAGCATTTCTCTCGTGTTGCTCATCATCAATATTGTCGTTCTCCTTCCTGCTTATCAAATTTAATAGCGTCAAGGGAAATGAATACCAGCAACCACCGACACCACAAAGAGAAATGTGTGAGGAAATACGCTGGGTTTTTTTTCTTTCGGATAGTGATAATAAAACGTTATATATCTGTATGCAAATAAATTTCAACTTGCTCCTTCTTTTGGTGTAGTAAATTCTGTAGAAATGGAATGAAACAAAATTACGATCTTGGCTGAAGTCCAGTCAGTTGTTGTGTACGATGTCGTTTGATGGGACATTTGAGGGAGGAGGGATACGCAATATCTTGCTGATGAGACGCTACATTATACATTCAATATAGAGAAGGGAAACCCTTCTGCTTTCTCACTACAATTTATTTTTCGTACTTCATGTTTTATTGTTGCATTTTATGGGAGGCAACTATTGTGATATGTCACCTTTCTTGCAAATGTGGCACTACTGTATGTATTTCCTTATCTCCAACACTGACTGCGTTATTACTGCAGCTGCAACTGTTAGGAGGTGTCACACCATGCGACAAGGAAAAAATTAAATACATCATTTGATAAAGAACATTACTGGATGAAATTGGAGGATGACGGAGGTACCATGAACGCATGTTTATGCTATAAAGTTCAACATGAAGAACAAATCATTTTTATCTGATTTTGATAATGCAATTCGTTTATTTTCATGTTATAAATTTTGTCCTTTAAATGTTATACTTTCGTTTCATACGAAGATAACGTTACATAACAAAAGAAGTCAAACGCATTGAATAGAACTGCATTATTGCTACAATGATTGTAAATGAGCGTTCACTAACTCATCTTACTTAATACAAATCCATGCATCTCTGCAGTTTAGATGATTTACCACGCTCTCTCCTTTAGTTCATTTGCCTGACTATGTAGGATGAGAGAATTAGTTTCGCTCTTTGGATTAGATTAAAAATTCGTCTATCTTTCTCTTCGTCACTCTTCTTAACAAGTCAACTAGATGTTTATTAATCGCTGCATTATGTTTACCATATGTAGTGATAAATTAAGCATTGAAGTTCATACGGGAAGAATCTGCAGGGATCGACTTTATTAATCTCATCCTTTGTAGTTGCAATATATAATTCTTCCACACCTTTAGTACCTTTACATATAAAACCAAAATCTCATATTTATTTTGCAATATAACTTGTCACCTGTTATGCAATGGTTCTACCTACTGTTTTATTGAATTTTAACATTGTGATGTAACAACCTCGAGTTTTGGTTCAAGCACATTGCATTGCTTTAGTTATAACTATACTTTGTCATGTTATGCATGCGTACATTCAACATTTATTTTCTTGTAATATGGAAGGTTGGGACTTGGGAGTACGTGGGACAATTATCTTTTTACAAGTTCCATTATCTGTTGCAGCAAGTAGGTAAGCAGCATGAATAAAAAAGATTTTATAAGAAAAAACGAATTGATGTGATAGCTTGATAGCAGCTTATCTAATTCGGCATCCGTCCCAAAAAGGCCAAAAATGAAGACAAGGATATTGCATAAGAGGAGGCTAATAATAAATGTGCTATTATAATGTTCCTTTGCTTTGCGCCATCAAGTCAGTAAGGTAGATTTTATAGAGATACTGGTATTACAAAAGGTAGTAATAATTGTGAATCTGTCATGTTGTATAATAAAGAATGTTATTCATGAGCATGTCATGAGAGATCACATGGCGCTTAACTACATAGGCACGCTAATTTTGATTAAAAATAAAAATCTTCCAAGCGTGTCTAATTTTAAGGCTGATTCAGTGCAGTGCATGTAAAATAGGCATTTACTACCAGCAATGGTCCTAACTGTTATACCTACTTGTACAATGTACAAGTCAAGTGCAAGTGTGCAACTCTTGCACTTGGTATCTTGTTACTCAGCAAAAACTCATTTTGATTTTACGACAAGCCAATAGAGCATGTGCATCTGGGGTGCAACATAAACTCTGGTTGATTATTTTCTATCTTAATTTTAAACCAAGTATGGATGGAGAAATTACTACGTACAAATACAATACCATGCAGAACTGAAATAAGATGTAAATTATGTGCGTTTTAAATGGTTGCTTGTTCTATGTCGTATTTTTGGTACGAGTTGGAGGAAAAACATTTTTAGAGGTGGAACAAGAATTTTTCTAGTTATATTAATAGTATCATGGCTTAAGGGTCCGTTCAAGATATATACCATGCTAATTTAAGTCAGTGTTTTTATGAATGCAAATAAGATGATGAGGTCGGTGGTAGGTAACAATTTATAAAATGCCTGCGTTGATGATGGTGTGGTGGGAGAGTTTGTTAAAAGTAAGGCACTCCGACCATCATCGACGCACAGCTTGTTGTGCTTAGTAGATGAAATGAAAAAAAGATGGGAAAGACAATGGGACGGCTGAAGTGTCTGCCTGCCAGTCTGTCTTACAATAAAGATACGTTAGTGGAAAGGAACGTCCCTCTCGTTCAAAATGAAGTGAGCAGAGTGAGAGATGATATAATAATGCTGAAGAAGCGTGTTCCTTCGTCTTGACAGGGTATGAAATTTACTGTGACTCCTACGCCCATACATCATTAATTTTTAGGCTCTCCGGTCTCTCTCGTTTTAGTTGATGATGATGATTCAGAATACTGATGCGAAGTAACATTTTGGTCGTCCATCGAGGTCGTGATGTTGATGGTGCAATTGTGGGGGTGAGTTGAGTGAGCTTGTCAGGAGAACGAAAAAAGAATGAGTTGCGGAGAACGGAGATGAGAGAAGGATAAAAGGAGAAAATAATTTAGTTTTTGGCCTTTGCGTTTATGTACGTAGCTGAAGCGAGCTATAATATAATATATACTTTGGTGAGTTGATGATCTATTTAAACTGATGCGTGCTACTCGGATGTTTTCTTTGCTACAATGCTATTATAGAACCAATTTTTTCAATCTCAACTTCATTTTCCATTCCTTTGTTCATCTTCTCAAGTCAATTATATTTGTATTTGGCAAATTTAATGAAAAATCTATAGTCATCCTTGAGAGAACGAAAGTAATCATCATCATTGTTCCAGGTTCCGAGTTGCCTGTTTGCTATTGATCATGCATGATTCAACCATCTATCTCTTCGCTCCCAGAACTTCACTATTACTCCTTGTAAGACAACTTAAGAACTTTTCCATACCGCTCGACTTCTCGACTGTCGTGGTAATTGGAACTCAACTCTGCCATTCCCCTCCTCCCGCAATAACAAATCTACTTGAAAGCTCTTAAAAAGAAGTTTTTGCCAATGCCAGAGTTCTAAGTGTAGTAATAACAATAATAACAGTATGTGCTAATGACGCCATATAAATAAGACGCATAAAACAGCGAGTGCTGCCATTTTTCCCTAATGACCTTGGTTGACTGGCTCTACCGACTAAGCCAATGATGCAAGCAGCGGAGACTTCTTTTTCTGATTGATTGGAATGAAAATGAGAGGAAAAGAGGAGAAAGATAACATCATTGGGGCTTGTGAGTATCATGTGTGGTAGGTAGGTATTGGTATAAGGCTATGATATCGGTTGTCATTATATGCAATTGGCAATAAATTTCCTGCCTAATGACGAGAAAAGTAAAGCTTTGCATTCAGTAAGCAGCGCTCTCCCTTCTACAATTTTATATTGTGCTTTATGTGTGTGGTGGTGTCTCTTCATCGCAATATTTTGAGTTGTCCTTCAACTCAAAACTCTCCGACGCCACCATCAGCAAAATCAGCATCATCATCAGGAGTACAATCAGCAAGTCAAGTAGAGAAAACCCACAAGCCACACAGCTTCAATTCTACTTTTTTATGCTTTAGTCAGTACATCCATTTTTACCTGTCACAACAGAATTAGATGTCGGAGACTCCACAACACAAAGGAAAGACAAAAGTTTTGCATTAGTGTTACTTTTTCAACTGTTGGAAAATTTTATACTAGAAAAGCATACATACCCTGTACGTAATGACGTGAAATATTCTTATCTTACAACAAGGATACCCGAAGGCCACCTCACAGCCATCGTGAGCAAAGCACAGTCATTTGAAATTTAAACAAAGTCCAGAGGAAATGCCGCTGCCAAGTCATATTATTTTTCATCATACAAAAAGAAGATATACACAATAAGGAAACATGACTTTCTTTTTGACAAAAAGTTATTATTTTAGTGTTATCTTTTCCTTTTGTTCTGGATAAGTGCTGCTTTGGGGTTTTTTACACGGCTAGTTGACTCTGCCCTCAGTTGGTTTTGCTTCATGGACATCATCATCACAGTTGTACCGGTGACGGAAGAACCATTGGCAAACTCGTTACGTTCTCGTTCAGGGAATTTCTTTCTTACGATGTGTGGTCCACTTCTAATATTATTATAGCTATTACGTGTATTACTTACATTTTTCGATACTTCTATTATTTCTTGCCATATTTGTTAGCACCAAATGAGAGAAAGCATGGGAAAGAACTGTTGTGTAGTAAGAGCTTATTTTATCATGCTTGCGTGCGATTCCATCAGGCTGGGATATTTGCTCAAGAAATGAGGAAAGTTGGCAGGAACAGCACAAGAAATGGCAAAAATATTGATCAAGCAAGCGTAGAAATGACATAAACTTATAGTAGCTTATTTGAGAAGATGGGAACCCTGTGTAGGCTACAATGAACCCATTTTTCCTGGTGAGAATAACGTTATTATAATGCGATGAAAATGAATTACGATGCATATGGAACACTATTGGGATAATATTGGATGAAAAAATCCAGAAAAAGTATTTCTGAGATAAGTGGTAAACAGTAATGACACAGGATATTTATAAAGCACATAATATTGAATAGATAGGCTTTAAGAGTTCAATGGAATGTGTTTTTTGCACTCTTCAGCCAACCGCTCACTTCTAACGCTAAAACCAATGACGTAGAATACACACTACATATACATGTTACTTTCGTTTTCTTTCTTCTCTGACTATTGAAAGTGTATAATCAAGTGTATTATTGTGAGGGTGGTATGGCAGTATGGTGGTGTTGGCGTACGTGGTGGAATGCGACACGGCACGCGACAATTGCCAGTCATGACTGATATTTTTCCTTAACTTCTCTCTCCCCGTCTGAATGGATTAATGCTGTCAGAGCTGAGAACAACGATGAATTCGAATGTGTTCACAATATGTGTCCAGACAGTCAAAAAATGCAATGCGGTTGTAGTGGCGTAATGTATGATGATGTAATAATGATTGTCATTGCGCTTAACGGTCATCTGTTTCCTCCTCACTTTTACCCCAACACCTTCCAATTTCACCCTCGACTTTGCGGTCACGTTTTTGTGTTCCGTGGTGTTACTATACTTCTACTGCAAGCAATTGTTGAAATGCAAATAATGTTGCTCACTTTATTTTGAAAGAAGAAAAATGATTTTTGGTAATGAAAGTTGAAATGGTGGGGTTGTCGATGTCTGCAGTAATTCTGCATATCATTACGTTGCGCAATGCACTTGATTGTAGAAGCTGAGAAAACGAAAAATTATGTGTGGAAATCTAATCGGAAGAAGGGTTGGCATTACTCTTGTTCTTCCGTACAATTTCCCCAGGATGTCTTCTTAGGAGTTATTGTGTTTGGCATCCACATACGTGTATGCGTTTACTTGAATTATTGGTGCAATGTGTAGTATGCGTATTGAATTTCAATGCCGAGTTCCTCGTTGTGGACATTGACTCGTCATTTTTCATTGTGCGCACATACCCCATACCTTTAACATTCAACATAATACATGCATGTAATGTTGCAGATGAAAATTTTATACCAGCATTTCTATTCAAGTAGTAGTTTAGGTTCTTGCTGAAAGAAACATTTAGCAAAAATGAATGATGGTGCTAGTTTGGCCCGCTCCCTCCCCACCAACATAATTTTCCAATTCTCGTTCTCAACAATTTACGTTGGTAGAAATAGTATTACCTAATGGCCACGACCTTTGTAATAGAAAAATGAAAATGAGGTTTCTGACCGCATACAAGATACAGAAATCAAGAGAAGCAGATAAAGGAAGCAGTAGTAGGAGACGAGCCTACGACGCAAAAGCGTCTTAGCATAATTTTCAATATCTTTAAATACTTTAGTTCCTACTCATCTTCTTTTGAGTATTACAGTAGGCGAAGAAGCAATGTTCTTAAAGCAAGCATAAATGAATAACTTTACTAGTTTTGAATATGTAAATATTAAAATCATAGAAATTACATGAAAATCCTCTACAAGCTGCTTGCTGACAGCAGCGTGAGGATTTTTTCTGTCGGGATAAAAAGCGCAGGAGGGGAAATGGGAAAATGAAATTGAAAGAAGGTGTTTGGTGACGACTAGGTGATACGAAAAGCAAATAGAAGTGGAGTATATGAGCGAGTGTCGAAGAAGATGAGAGAAGAGAGATGTGCTTGGATTTTATTGACAGTAATGTGCATAATATATTATTACTAAACATAAAATGCAGAAACGCGTCTATGTGTAGTGTGTGTACTGCAAAGATAAAGTTTTACGAGAGTAAAAAACAAGACAAGACATGGGCAAGAATCTTAGAGAATTACTTTTCATAATAAAAATACCTACGCGTTTTTACTACTCCTGTCTCTGTAGGATAAGTCTTTTGGTCTTGATGGTAGCAGTGGGGGTGGGTGCAATGATGTGTTGAAAATTTGGCTATGAATCAGAAATTTCAGCAGTGACGGGACAACGAAGTGGTATCTACTTAAAAAGTAATAATAAAAAGGAAGAGGAGCTTCAATGACAAGAGGTAAAGCAATATAATTCATGGAACAGCCACTTTGCATGCATGCTCGAGTGAAATGTAAAGAAGCTGAGAGAGAATAGGATGGGTGAATTAGCATATTATAGCTCGGTGTGTAGTGCAGTAAAAATGAACTAAAGTAGTAAAAATATTATTATGTCTGTAGGTTAAGCTCATTAGTTAAGATGAGTGGGCAGTATTGGAACGAAAGAAAATCGAAGGAGAAGCAACAGTTCTCTCTTCACCCAACTCGTCTTTATTTTTATGATGCAAATACAATGCCTTACTTATTATTCACTATTGACACGTTAAAGTTGGCAGAGTACATGGAAGAGAAAACATAAAAATCTTAATAGCCGTACCTGGTTTCAAATATAGGAAGGAGCTTATTTAAAACATGTGGTTCTGATTTATGTGGGGCCTAAGACGAAATGAAGAATGGAATAGAATAGACAATCTTTATTGTCTCTCAGATTTTAACACGCCTTTCCTGAGCACAACAATGTGCTTTAAAGCGTTTATATTATCGTGAATATTAAGTTCACATGTGTGAATAATTTGCGGATAAAAATAGCAAAAGATAAATTCTATTTAAAGACACAAAACAAGAAAGGAGGAGAAAGATATTTTCAAGGGTTTTATGCAGTTTATGCATGTGACAGCAACTAAAAGCAGAATTTACTGATCGTGAGAATGTTGTATAGGTACCATAAGATATTGACTACTTAAAGTAAAATGATCTACCTGCAGCTTTTAAAAAGTTATCTATCATACATGGTTTTCTCTTCACAAATGTTAAGCTGCTGAAGTAAATCTATGCCAAGAAAGGAAAATATTATCAAAGATTATGACTTTTTGCACTGAGCAAACTTTATTTTCTTTTAAGAAGTCCTCATTGTTGGTGATCACGCTCTGCTCTCATTCTGAATCGTTCTTGTCCAAGTCTCTAGCACATGTACGTGAAATGTACATGAAAATTGTATATTTTTATTTATCTGAACATATCGAGATTCTGTCAGCATTTATGAGCCAAATAAGCCGAAAAAGTTGTTTGTCATGCTTTATTGTTTAAATTGAAGCTTCATTTTTGTACTTGTTAAATCTTGTGTCGATAGTTTTGAAACGACAAAGTGCCATGCTCTACTAAATCATACTTCTTGGCTCTTCTCTTAAGTCGCGAGTCATGAGCAATAACGACTGAGCATTGCGTATATGCACACAATATTACATTATATACACATGCATAACACCGGTAACGGCAACTCACGTTTGTGCATGTAAATTTTAATTTAAAGAAGTAACTCAATAAAGCTATTCAACTTCTGATCATCAAAGAAAATCTTTAAAGCATACATATTTTGTTTTGTTTTGTTTGTAAGAGATCATGTAATGATTTGATTTCTTTTTAACGATCATTGTAAAAACGCAATAATGTTATATGTAGCAACGTTAGAAAATGCAGGGCAAAGAAGTGCAGTTTTGTTTAAAAGTATTGAAAATACTGTCCCAAAATTTTTTTATGCTAAACTATGTACCTCCATGAAAGTATGGTGAAGCAAAAAATGTAATAAACGTGACACTGACAGTTGTCCTTTAAAAGTTGAATTTATTGCTCCAAAATGAAAAGGAGTAAGCTGCAATAAAAAGAAAGTTTTTTGCTTAAAAAAGTGATGCTTTTAAATAACAAGGCAGACGACAAAATATGTTTAGTGGAGTTTTTGCAAGAGTTGTTTTACTTATGGATATATATGTAATATTATTTAATGCCATTTTAAGGTTTAAGTACATTTCCACCAAGATGTGCATAGCACATTATTGTAGTATGTCTTGGGTTTTTAGAGCTGTCACATGAAATTCCAGCAAAAAAAGTTTAATGTGCGGAAAGAGTAAGCAAGATGGTATACTTTTAGAAAGAAAGGTATGTGCCTATAGCTATAATGTTTTTGGAAAGCTATAGGCAAAAATAACATAGAAAGAATAAGAAAAAACAAGTTTGTCTTTTGAATCCCAAGCAGGATCACGCATCTAAACATTTCTCTGTAGTTGGTAAACTATTTTTTGAGCTACTCTGAAGAAATTGCAGCTGGAATTTGAAACCATTTTTTCTATTGCTTTTGAAACTGTTGACGGTGAGAGAACGAGGCATGCATAACAAAAACTGTAATGTTAATTTGGGATTTCAATGGAAAATCTGTTAAGTACGGAATCGAGCAATTTATGTCTTCGAATGAATGGCAAAAAATGCATACCTGGATATTTATGGTTAGGAAGTTCTTGCATTACTCAAATAATATATAATCCATGTAAGTTACATCGCTACAAGTCATTAGTAAAGTATTCAGTGAAAAGGTATTGCTGATTCATTACCTATTTTTACTGTAATAATGCACGGGAGGAAGTTTCAGCATTTAAAGTTCCTTTTCTGTTGTTTTTACATCAAATTCCAACCGTCATCTATTTAGCAGAGGTGCACATCATAATTTCACTATCTCTTTCGATTCCATTTTCTGAGATCTTCAATGTCACCTCTCAATCGCGAGAATATTCCGCCAGCAAGCCTCATGCGTCATTCTATTTTTACCGACAATCATTCTGGTTACTTTTTGAATTATTCTCTATCAATCAATGCTTATTGCAGAGAATGAAAGTTTGACATTTAGTCTGAAAGATAGATCATAAACTTCTTCAGTTCGTTTACATAAAATGCGATTAATTTTCTATAAAAAGTAAGACGGTAATTATGGATGTACATACTCGTGTACAGCAATGCAGTACATTAAAAATCAACTTACAAGTATTCGCATCTCTCAGAATAAGTATATTGCAATCTATTTCTCTTCTCTTTGTATGAGTGATGATGAAAAAAACGGTGTGATGAAGACGATGACACGCAAGTGGTTCATATTCGCATTAGTCTACTTTTTTATCTATGGAGGAGTACATGGAATTTTTTTTGATAAAGTCAGATTTTGACAGCTTTTTTTACCTACATTGTAACATTATCCATGCATGTCACTACAAATACACATGAACAAAATAGTAGTTCTCTTTATTCACAAAAAATTACAAGAGCTCATCACATCATCTTGTCTGCCTTTGAACATAATGCTGATGTTGATGATATTATTATAGACCAAAACCATGCTATATCCGATTACTGCCAGTATGCAAATTCAGTGCTTTGGTTCAGTGATCACTCTTTTATGAACATTACTGCACCAAGAAAAGAAATGTTGAATGTTACACATTAAAAGTTTTGTGAAACAGGAGCCTATAGTAAAACATTTTTTTTGCAAATAACAAATCAAATTGATGTATAGCCAATAAAATCATTAATGCTTACTGCACACAGTTATCGAAAGCCATATCTCATGTAAATGTTGTTGTCTGCATACTTTATGCATCCTATTGGCAATACGAATAGCTTCCATCTTCACATGAAATATTTATAACCTGCATCTCATTCTAAAGTCAATTTTATTTCACAGATTTATGTAATCCCGTTCGATTGCCTCGCTGTTGTTGTTGTTGTTGCTGATATTTTTATGAGTATTTGCATTTCAATTTCAAATATCTCAACTCAGCATCTCGTATTTTCGTTGTGATCGATTGAAAATACATTTATCACAGCACCAATCATTCCTACCTATTTCGATTCTGGTTTTGACTGCCTCAAGAAACAAACTTTTAATATTTTAGCAGCAAGTATGTCTTATGCATAAATGAATGATATAATGTTTCACGTAGAGAATATGTCGTAATCAATTAGCGTCACACAAAATAAAAAATTAATTCGTTTTATATAACTCTGCAGCAATATAACATATAGTACGATAAAACGAATAAAAAACTCATTGTAAAGGAGACGCGGTGGTGGTATGCACTTTATTTGATTTCGGCACATCAGCGGTTGCAGACGGGCATTCCACACTGAAGCTGAAGACAGCGTCGTCAGGTTTGAGATAGCCTTGGTAGAGCTCGTTCACCACTTGACTATTGTGATTTTTTGTATTGAAATTGAAATGAGCCGAGTAAATTTAAGAAAATAATGAGAAATGACTCACTCATGACATTGTATTCCAAGCAATATATCTGTGTATTTCTTTGCCAAGAAGATCTCTATCTCGACTACAGTGGCTAAATAGTAAATCCACCATCTTATCCTATTTTAATACTCCATTCTCTTTTTTGCAGGAAAACTTTTTTCTTGTTCGTGGAAGACAGAATGATTGAATGATTTTCCCTCTTCTCATGAAAGAAGACGAATTTTGTGGAGAAGATTTTCTGTGACCCCGATGACCTTGTGTGTTATATCAGTAACATCGCTTGTACTTTCAATGCGAGTCGAGCCAAACCACCAACGAAATAAAAAAGAATAAACTAAAACACAGCTTTGCCTCTATCACACACGTTTTACGTACTAATACATAAACATTGTGAGTTTATTAAAGGAAGTTGTGTGTGTAGGAGCAAAATTATATGTATACCTACACATTGGAAAAAGTGATGATATTATAGTAAAGCAAAATTTTGTCTGTTGTAAGTTTTTAAGTGATGATGTGAATGACCAAGAGGTGATACTACCATCAACAAATGTCAGTGTTCAGTATATCACCGCTAATAAATGTGCAAACATTGAATCACTGATCACTCAAAGCAATAGGCCAATCCCAATAAAATCTCACTTTCATTATCAGCAGCTTTATAAAAAGGCGGACTATTTATCAGGAAAAAACTTCAAACTATCTGCGTAATCCGAGAATTGTATCAACTTTATGGAATACATTGTTGTGTTTGCATCTATTTACCCATTTCGAAAAGTGTCTAATTGCCAATCTAAATTAATAAATTGTGAAAGTTCTCAATTAGCTACGATTTCGGGGTGTCTTGATACACTCAAAGTATAATCTCTGACAGTTGGTGTAAAAAGGCTTCAAGACGTCGTCTGCCGTGGCTATACCAAGTTGTCCTCCTTTTTCCTTTGTTTCTTTTTGTTTTCTTCGACACGCCATCAATTCAGTTCATACATTCCTTTCTCACCTCGCCCTTAGCAGCAGCAGTATTATTGTGTTACTCGACCAGACAGCGATTGTGAAATACCTGGCGGTTTTAGTAGTGTTAATTACGGAATGGTCCATGTCTCTGAAGCAGGAGGCCGGCACAAAATGCTAGCTTTCACCACCCCAGCGGAACCTACTTTCACCGGGATTGACTCAATCATTAAGGTGAACAGCATCAAAGAAGTTGTTACCTTCAATGATAGCAGCAGCCCCTCGTCAACCACGACAAGTAATAACACATCAATAGGAATAATTGGCATACATCATTCACATTCTCCAAAAAATAATCCTCCATTGGCACCTCCGGCGAATAACATTGTCGTCCCAAAAACCATTTTGAAAAACACCCTCAATAATTCCGCAACCTCGCATCCGCATCATCCCAAGTATCGTTTGAGTGACAAAATGTTTGGAGCGGAGGAGGACATCACTCTCGCCTCCAACGTTGTTTCAGCGAACAATAACGCAAATAACGGGAATGCCAATTATCACCTGGCAGACACAATTAATTCCAACAATTCTACAAGTAACAATCCAACTATGACCGCCTCAACTCCCTCCAATAATATGAGAGGCAGTGGCAATAACATGAACTACGACCATCATAATCATGATTTGCAGTTGATATCTCATGGATTGACAGACTCGGTTTGTGAAACTATAAAACTGCTTGAGAGTGAGTACGATCAAAAGTGCGGTGGTGGACCCACGGCCACATCTGCAGCATCTCTATCTTCCGGAATCAGTGCAAGTAGTAGCAGTACCAGTGGTGGGATTGGTGGTGGAATTGATGAGCAGCCGCCCAATGTGGTGTACACAGAGGAGATTGTGATCTCAACTGCAAAGAGTAATAGTAGTGCGGTGACGGGAGTGACAAAGCCAGGCATAATGAAAACATTCTCTTCCTTTTCTTCATCCACAAGTTCATCTAATAATTCTGGAGGTGGTGGTGGTGGAGGACTAATTAACAGAAGGACTCCAGTAGAACAATGGAAGAGTCAACTGAATGAGGAAGGTGAAGAAGAAGAGGCTATGAGTCAGGGTAATGAGTCGGAGGAGACACCGCTATTGACTGGGAGCGATACACATCATACTATTGTTTCTTCGACGAGCGACAACATTTCAAATGATTCCTTGGGTACAACTGGTACGAATGCCAGTGGTGGTGGTGGTGCTCCATCCTCTGCGTTGCATAAGTTGGGGAAAATGGCAAATGGTGCAAAGGCTACCGGCTTGAAGAGGTATGATATAATAAATATATGCTGATAATCTCTTGTTGATGTTAATGATGATAATGACATGAGTAAAATTACACTCGGTCAGCAGGGCTATATCGGTTTCATTTGAAGTGCAATTTGATAATTTTGGTAGCAACATATTATTATCAAAAACCCTCGTTTCCTACTTCATATTTACATAGCTTGTCTTATCAATGGCTTAACTGCGGTAAATAAACGCAAGTAATTTCACAGAAAACCCTTATCATTTCATTTAAAAGGGTTGTTTTATTCAATAGAGTGATTAACTTTTCATTCTTATTATCTTCATGTTTAAGTTTATCAAGGATTTATGTTTATCATATTGAAGTAATCGTCCCACGGGCGGTGGGCTTACTTGCATGAAATAATAGTAAATTGGAAATTGAAGAATAAATTTGGTGTGCGCCATTGTTCGTTAATCACGGTTTCCCTATATGTTAGCCGTTTTATTAATGATTTAGTTGGCAAAGTCGCGTTGCATTATGAGGAAAGGTTATTCTAAATTCGTAGGCGTCTAGCCAGTTTTATTTTATTCAGTGTCGCTGTTTATATATATGCCTTAAATTTGGCTTTAGTAATAGTGAGTAAGTGGGTGAATTGTTTCAAGTAAAAAAATTCATGCGTCATGTTGGATAATAATTCGGACAGGGTATCGTTTGGAAGTTCAAAGGGATCTATGGTGGAAACACTGATTTACGAAAGTCCAGTGTCAGACCAGCCTGGAAAATCGTCAGGAAAAGCGGGGACATTACCGATTTTGAGTAACGGAACATCAAGAAGTAGTGGATCACGAGGTGGAGGCAGTGAAGCAGCGCATGACTCACCTGACTCTACTGCTTCAGGGTAAGCCTTTTAAAATAATATAAAATAACATTTCCCTTTGCTTGTATCATATCTATAAATACACTACTTCATTGTTCATGATTTGAAGGTCAAAACCTCTGTCACAAAATGTACTTAAGTGTTTGTGTATTTACATTAACCATCGTTAAAACATTATATTGCAATAAATATACAGACATTAACTTGCAAACATCACTAGCGTAAAATATTACGTTACGTTCTTGCAAGACTGCACACACATCCAAGCGAAGGCAATGCCGTTCTAGCAGGAGAAAGCGTTAGTTGCCGGCAGAGCCCTCATCGCATTGCTAGCGAACATCGTGTACGTGTTAGCTTTTGAAAGTCTGTTTGAAGAAACTCTCGCATGGAGCTCTAGAGGACGAGACTCTACAACACGCGTCTCATGATCGTGTATAGATTTGTTGCGTCAATGCTATTATTACAGCTATGCGTGTGTGTTAAAGATGCTGAATTTCAAACTAATCATTTTTAACCATACAGAAATTACGATATCATCGAGTCATTTCACTTAACGTTATCTCGGTGAAAGAATTATATAAAAGCAAACGCATATCACCATTTGAAGTTTAAAATTTTAAGAACTCTCATACTCAAGACTTTAATTATTGATAAGCGTACAACATGAAGTATTCCCAGCTCAAATGTATAGAGTTGAATATATAGATAACCCGAAATCTTTAAATAAACAATCAATGTATGCCTTCAACTTCAGTTTTAGACCAAAAGTAGACTCAACACCAATTTTGTAGTTGTTATTAGCGTATAGGTACCCAGGTATACACTTATTTTTCTTCACTCAACCGAAGCGAATCTCATTACATTAGACTAGACTAGACCACAACCACTCACGAGTTTGCCTCTAAGGAAAAAATTGCATTATGAGTTTTATTGTTGACGATCATGCATACTATTTTATACCATTTTGTAATGATGACGATCATCATCCCAATGAACTCAACTTCAACTTTAGCAATTTTTCGATTCCCTCTCTCTTCTTTCACATCTCTCGCATCTTTTTATCTTGCGATGTTCCTTTCTCTCACGCTGCGTGTAATAAATCTGATTCACGAGACATGCTCTCTTCCCCTGCCTCCCAACTACTTTCAACTCAACTGATCCATACACATAATGCTCTCCCCAGTCTTTGCCACTCTTCCTTCGTATATATTATTACGATGATAGCTATTTTCTTTAGCAATAACGTAAATTCGTCTCTCGTAAAATAAAAAAAACTCACTAAAAATATCATAAACTTGTGAGAGCACGTGAAGTGAACTTTACCAGATTAAAGGGATCTTTTCACTCATTTTCCACAGCAGCAGCACAGCAGTGCACTTTAGCTAAATGGATGGGCACTCTCTTCCCGTTTCTTTCTCTCGCTATCTCTCTGCAGGAGTTTTATTTTTTGAAAGCCGGATCAAAAAAAGTTTACTCCTGGTACACCTTTATCATTAGGTAGAGGTACATTGTCCGAACGTAGCAATACAGCTGGGAAATGAACTCGATGTCCATTCTGCTGTCAACTGCGTATATAAAGTACCGCACACAAAATGGTATACCTCTTTCGTTGTTCCTCAGCTAAAGCAGCAATACACTTTACAAAAACTATGCGATCAAAGATGTGCTTTACACTGAATGCTATGCATAAAGTCATCATTATGTAAGTCCACAGGCTCATGTGTGTGTTGTGCTTTATGCTAGCAAAGGAAAATGGAATGTAAGAAATGTACTTTTCATATATATTCTGTAGGAACATCTATGTTTGCAAGTAAAAGTGCCCTTCGCTTCAGCATCGGAAAAGGATGCCTGAAAGTTGTGTTGCATAATATGCTTGATGGACTCTTCCATGAAAACTACAAGAGGAGAATTTTATACACTAGTGTTTTTCATGGATGGATGAAGATGAAATTATTATTAGTATTATTACCCTAGTTGGGGCTTATTGCAGTTCGACTTCTGATGCTGCTCTGGTATTAACTTTTTTCCTTGCACTTCTCTCATCGTCTCGTCTTCTCTTTTTGTCATGATGATGGTGGTAAATCCTATCTTGCAAAAGTGAGTTTTCATTCGACTTTGCTGACTAACCGACTGTTTTACTCTTCGCGTGTGTGGTATTATCGCAAAAGTCTAAAAAGCTTGATTC
This sequence comes from Willowsia nigromaculata, assembly GCA_034700605.1. NCBI lineage: Eukaryota > Metazoa > Arthropoda > Collembola > Entomobryomorpha > Entomobryidae > Willowsia > Willowsia nigromaculata. Next base: position 4,887 of record JAQIXX010001914.1, on the reverse strand, counting down.
CTTGATAATGATGACGGTACAGTAAAGTGCGTGGAAGGAAGAGCTCATTGTTTTTAGCTTCTTGATATTTTTGAGAATGATGATATGGAAAAGTTAACTTTTTTTCTAAAGCGCATAACCATTTCGAGGCTACACTCGCAGTACATAGAGGTGAAGAGATGCTACTATTGTTTTCTTTTGCATGTTCTTATATAAGTTGACTGAGATTGTTTTCGTTTTATCGTTCTCATCATCCTTTTTTATTCATCTTTCAACTCTTTCATTCACGAGTCTTATTGTCTCATCTGTGCTCATATGTATCTCCTTGTAGCTCATGTTGTACTAAACAACGCAACGGTTAGAATTAGTTGATGACGGAGATGTGATATGCAGATTGAAATGATAGTACCAAGTTGGTGAAAAAACAGGATGAAGTATGTATTATTGTGCTTGGAAGTAAAACTTTTTATGTCCTCTTATTTGTAAACTTTGTATGGCAGCGCTTCTGTCATTATCATCCGTCATCAACGTAATCATGAGCCGTGTTTGCACACAAGGATGGCGAATAATTAGATAGAAGCAAAAAATGATTCAAGATAAGTTTGAGATTTGAATATTTGAAGTAATTATCGTGATCATTGAACACAGCTTGATGTGAGATTTCCTGGGAATGAAGATCCATGCACAGTGCTTATATTTGGGAGAATTACATCGTAAAAGTGAACATGTGGCATTACATAATGTGCAATGTAGCAAATATAAGTGTTTTAAGTATTAATGAGATTTTCTATGTAACTTAAACGCATAAAAATTAATGCTCAATTGCCTTTCTAAGAGTTTGATTTTCATTTTACTCGTGATGTATATTCACAGAGCACATAGTAGAACTAAAGAACATGATTCAGAGAGGAAAATAGTGATGATATCATTTTTACAGTTTTTACCAACTTGTAGACAATAGAGGAGATTGCAAAATCGTAAAACTAGTACATATGCTCACACAGCAATATATTGAGATACGAAATCATAAATCATCAACGTGCAAGCTACTGTTTACTTAACGTCAATGTGTAACGCTCAACCATTCATACCATGACCAGGGTTTAGAGAGTCTCATTGACAAATTGAGACATGCATGATAAAATGAAAAACAGTAAAATTCTAGTTTTCTAAATGATTTTATTTCTCTTTCTCATATCTGAATGTTGGTAAAAACAACTCCATGTCAGCCACATATGTGTTGAACCAGCAACTGAGAATGGTTATATGGTTTACTTCATCTATTGCTAGGCGCTGACTACGTCACGCAGTACCTAATAGTAGCATGGACTCCCTTTATCCTCCACCAGCCGAAAGAAACGTCGCATTTCAAATAAAATCCATGTGTGTGTGTAAATAAGAAAAACAAAACATTTTGCAATTTCTTTGTTGTTGTACTAACAAAAAAGTTTTTCTAACAATGGTCTTTTCAAAGTTTTATGCTCTAATTCGACCTTTTTTATTCATGCGCTTTCAAACTTTTCTATGCTTAAAACACTAAAAATGAGCATAATGTCGGTAGTGTGGCTAAAGAGTAGAGACCATACAATGTAAAATATTTTCTTTTATTTTCACCACTGCTTCATTTCAGTTAGTTGTAGCTGCCGACCGGGCATGTATTAACATGTAATATTATTAGTCTTTTGTAGAAAAAGGGACTTGGGTAAGATGTTTGGTTATCCTTACTGTATGTACATATCGGCAGCAAGTGAAGTACACGGACCAGTAATGAAAATAATTTTATTACCATTCCTAAGCGGATTACTGGAATTGAATGTGGTATTTTGTGCTGATGTGGTGTGTAATCTTTGTACGCAGACAAATGATAGAAATCTATATTAGTTAATAATATATGCATACCTAGTTAACATATAAGTTCGGTTTGGTTGATAGTTGATGTATGCAGCACAAACAACATTATTCGTAAACTTTGTAGCGTATAGTCACAAAATCACAAAAATAGTTTTTACTTCATTTTAATCCATTTCACCGAGTGTTATCCACATTCCGTGTGGCATTGATAAAGTTGATGTTGTGTTGGTGGTGGCAATGGATGAGTGAGGCGACAGCTCGATATCATGCGGAATACAATATGCGATAACCCCATTAAAAAGATAAGACGCATTTTTCAGATCCACAAAATATGGGAAGATGCTTAGTTATATAGCATCTCGTGAATGAATATAATATATACTATATAGGATATATGTTTGTGGCTCATAAGATATTAATTAGGTATTCTGGCGACATGTCTTGAAGTCGAAATACAAGAAGATAAGATGCGCATATTTTAGGCGATGATTGAATACTAGGAGGTCCTTCTGGTCCGTGGTAATGAGATTGAGAAAAAGAGTTGGAAACATGTGTGATTCATGTCATCAATCGAGGATAAGCAGATACTCATTACAAAAGCAGATGAACAGTTAAAAGACGTACCTCATACACTTTCAGCATTCATCTGCAAAATAGAAGAAAACTTGTTTTCCTCAATGATTGCTTAATTGATTACTTGTTTTAATTATGTCGTCAAAGATCAAAGTATTTTCAGCTGCTGACTAAGCTGTGTTTTTGCAGTCGTGATTCATGAATCAAAATATAAAATGAATTTGCATGTAAATAGTCAGCTAGGTATGCCGAAAACAATGTCACGCTCATAAAAAGCTTATAATGATTTGCACTCACTATTATCATTGAATGGGTACGCTGTACGTTTATTCGCCTGTTTTATTATATGTCTTATATTAATTCCAACATTATGCTTTTGCGTGCAAAATGATAGCAGACAATAAAATATTATAGAGCGAATTGGGTGCACAAGTTGTGACATTTCTGGAATCACTATAATATGAAAAATTAATGCCTTAGTAGCACAAATAAAATTGAATTTTTCAGTTTATTGTGGATACGAGAGAGAATTTAGGCCAAAATGTCTGCCGTTTTTTGGAACGATGAGTACTATTATTTTATTTTCTAGTGGTCTGACGTTTTTGTTATGTTGTATATGGCTGTGCTACATGTGCTCTTATTTACCGCTATAAATTACTCACGCCAAACTGTAAAATGAAGTAATGATGATGACGATGACCATGCACGTTACCCATTGCAGAAAGTTTTATCACTATAATATGTAATTTATTTCGCTTGCTTACGCTGCTTTACAGGTTACACATGTGCCCAAAAATCCTAGCAATAATCATAATGCCTACGTGAATCATAATGGCATAACACACCCTGGCCGCCTGGCCTGCCACGATTAATGCTACGGTATAGGTCGTAACGCAGCATTCATGCTAGGCCCCAAATATCTGTTTAAGATGTTCCCTTTTTCTGGCCCTCGATCATCATAATGATCATCTGTGTTATCAATGCGTTTGCCAAGCAGAAGGAATGGTAAAAGTCACATTTTTATGATTGGGCTCGTGGCTTGTTTTTAATCTTAATAAATATACATCATCGCAATAACAGATTGATACATTACGCAGAATTTTGGCAAAAAACTGGGATTTCAAAAGTTTGGCAAAATGTACACATTTTCTGGAAGGCTTGATAAAAATGTTTAAAGAGCTGTTACATACAATTTCAGAACATGCATGTGCGCTTAACTTTTACAACTTGCAATTTTATTTGAAAATTTGGTACAACTCTTAGAAATTGCTTAATTTTCCCATGCTGTTTTACGGTAAACAATATAAAAGAAAAAATAAGATTTTTAGGTTAAAAGCTAACATATGTACTGGTGCAGTCATGAAGTCTAATCGGAAGAAAATACTGCGAAGAAAGTTTACATTCATTTTTAAACAGTGTACATGTGTTTGAAACTATTACCCAAATTACGTTTCTCATAAAATATGTATAAACGTTGCATGTAGTATGAATAGTGTTTTAGTAGTGAGCAGTGGAGGTATTTTCCCCTCCCTCCCTATTATTCTTCATTCCTCCTCCAGAGAGAAAAATGCATTGCAATAATAACATGCGTTTCGTTTACTTACACTCACTTGAATGCACGTCCACTTCTAGGGACACACTCTAAATTTTTCTTGCTTCGAAGAAACAAAGTAAAATGAGAAAAAGAGTTGGAGTTTACTTAGTGGGTAGCAGCTGTCCAAAATTATTGTTGTAATGGCTTGGCTGAATATTTTTGGTAAAACTCTGCCTCCTTTTTTGAAAGCATAACCTTCTCTTCCTTCCTTCCTATTCATCTTGCTGCTACTACCAAAACTACCAAATGTTTGTGTGTGTGCTTTATCCTCATGTATGTGCCACGGGTCATATCTCTCATATGTACATAATAATGTATCTCTAATATTATAAAGGTCTACAATATAACTTGGATTGCGTACACTTATTTTTCACACAGAAGAAATGCATGAATGCTCGCCGGCAAAGGAGGAACGAAAAAAGAAGAAAATAAGGAAAAGCAGGGGCATTTCAACCAACTTATTTTTCTCTCTGTATTCCTCTTGCGTTTCTCACTCACCAAAATATTCGTACGTATTTCGGTGCGTTCTTCTTTGCATTCACTCACGTGTGGGGAGTGACGACGATGCTCTTGTTTAACATGTACATATCCTGCTACGAGTTTATATGGCTCAAAATACATGCTTAACATGTACTCTTGGAAAAAAAAGTCATAAAAATCCCAAAGGTATGTATGTATATACACACAGAAGTGATCATGGAGGAATATAATATCTTGCAATGTATGTTAGCACATACACATAATGTTTCTATTTTTTCTGCTATGATGATGCTTTCCTGTGTGGAGACCAGAGTAAGCTGAAGCACACACAAAAAATAAGTGAGGAAAGTTTGCCTCTAGAATGCTTACGTAGTTACTTACTTACCAACAACACCAGCGTGCATTTCTTT
>JAQIXX010001913.1:0-28798 GCA_034700605.1 Willowsia nigromaculata | reverse complement strand
CCTCGCACCCCGTGATGTACCAGCACCACCAATTTGCAAGAGACTCGTCGTGCTACTGCCACCTCCACACCCACTCTCGTAATGAGTCGCCAGTTTACCTGTCTGCCGTTCCAGACTATTCCACCGGACTGACGGGGCAGGGGACGAAGTCACTACAGCAGCCTCCATGCTAACTCACCTGTTCAAAAATTAAATTTTATTTAAATATTAGATGAACGCAATTCCCTCACATTGTTCTATCCGGATTTCTCAGGAGATGTATCGCAGGATTACAAAACTCATCATCATGCTCACACACACACAGCATCCGACGCAAAATTCTCATGCATACGTGAACAGAACCCCGAATAGCGCGTATTCATGGGTAAAAAAAACTGCGCTTCCCCGTGATGATAAATAGTAACCCATTATTACCCGAAGGAACGTTACATCCCGTCCACGATATACAGACAAGTAAAAAACATTATCCTATCATCCTGTCCAAAAACACTAACGCTAACGTTTACACAAACAAACCCGAGCACGTATCATTCAAACGTATCATGACGTTGAGATGCTCTCACAACGAAACAGTCCATGTCGCGAGCACCAAAAAAAAAACCTCTGGATAAATGATAAATGATTTCTGACGGAAAACCCATGTAGTCGCGTGTATCCAGATCATAGAAAATAGCATTCCGCGACATTCCAACCCAAAAATATCACCCGCATAATCTACTCAGCGAACGAATCGGAAATGACTTTGATTCCGCGATAATAACAACCCCGACATTAGACTCATTTCCTACACAACTCAACTCTCCGGCTCACACGCAGAAAGAAAAAAAAACACCGGTGGCGGTGTAAAAACAAAATACCTCGTAAATCATCAAATCGCATTAAAAAAAACGAGAGCATCAGCGAAAACCCAGCTTCCCGTGTTAAAAAATAATCCAATTTATTAAAACCCATATATTCCAAAAACAAAACAAAAAAATCAGATCACACGTGCTAAAACCTTAATCCCTTCACATACGAAAGAGCAAACTTGTCAGCAGCAATAATATTGAGAATCACATGAACAAGAAAAACGGTTCATTAAGAACCGTAAACCCTCACAGCACTCAGCAAACACACTTGAAGAAGTTAAAACGCCTCACATAAAGACCCAACTCATAAACAAACAGTACGTGTTTTCACTGCAAAATGATTCATACTCTTTGTGTGTGCACCGTGTGTACACTTCTTTCATGTTGCTAAAAAGAAATCGCATAACACGTCGATGCACCCGAGAACGAACGTAACTGTGCAAAAAAATTGTTCAGAAGAAGAAAAAAAACCTGGCAAAAGATCAAAATTTCGAACACGACGACCCGAAACCCATGTAAGAAAAAACCGAGTAACACCGCGTTATGAATGAACGTAATAAAATGTTTTCTAATTTCCAGTACCCTATAACAGTCCATTCATCCCAACCGCTGATTATTAAAAAAGCAGTACAAAAAGCAAAATACGAGTGTAATTTAGGAAAGCCCCCCGCAGCGAAGTCGCAGACAACAGATATGTATTCCCCCCGCAAAAACCTCGAAACAAGCACCATTAATCAAAAATAGGATGTGTTACAGGGAATATAACAATAAATCCTTATGCAAGAGTGCTACGTTTGATGAGTTATCGCGGATATTATGTGTTTTCCGCATGTTCTCTACCATACTCCGACTAAAACTAGAGCACACACAGAATAAAACAGCAGAGATTTCGCTGTCGGTGATTCAACCGAGAGAAAAAAAATCGTCTGTACTGGTTAATAAAAAGCTGAAAAACAGCGGCAGCTGCTCATTGCTAATACGATCTCTGCACTACCGAAAATTATGAAGAGAAAAGTCTTATTAAAAGGACACGAAACCTCGTGACATTACACATCATGCCAGTATCACAGAATCATTCCCTCTACCAATTTGCACAACACCTGGGATAACGCAACTTTTTCGAAACCAATTTGCCGATGCCGAGGAATGCAGAGAGTCTCACGCGGTTGACTTACTCCATGTGACAAGACTTATTGGTTCCCCCCGTTTGATTTTTGGCTCTGGGAAGCGAGGCTGGAAATCCGGAATTATTTAACCGCATACACACTCATAACATCGAAAAACTCGCAAAGAAGCACACACACTCTCGAGTAAATCCCCCCTAAAGCCCTGTACACAAACCATGCACTCATATGAAAAGAAAAAATTTATTGCACTAACCATCAAAACCACGATATCAAAAAAAACCGGAGCACAAAGACTAACTCGCAACAATAAACGTTACATTAAATTTTTCAAAAAAACCCTAAGAGTTCCAACAACACATTCAATTATAAACTTGCATAATATCGATTTTCCATCAGAATTCCATCTCTCACGTGCCCTACGAGCCTCCGGAATTAAAAACACTCGCGTTATAGTATTACACCCGAGAGACTTATATACGCAACGAAAGAAGAAGAATTTCAAAAAAAAAGTTCACCATGAAACATCAACTAACAAACGATTCATGAACTGTTTATCATGTCGTCCTGTTCTCCCCGACCAATTGAAAAAAAAGAACACAAGTCGGTATTAATCTACTGTAGAAAAAAACGTAAATAGTTGATGAGCCCATTGGAGCGACGAGAAAAAAAACTTTCCCCCTGCCGTTATTTTTTATGCTATCAACAGGAGCAGCACATACCTCGTGTACGAAAAAAAATGGGAAAAGTTGGCGTATATACGCGTAATAAAAGACGAGAAACTCAAATAGACGAACGAGAAATTAAAAGCGGGTATATAAAGCAATTTGCTACACACAGCAGTAGAGTAACAAAATTGTTGCTGAAACACGATCCAACTCCTGCGAGTATTTTTGTCTCCCGAATACAATGAAAATGTCAGGTCTGCGTATTATTTATGCATGCGATACTCAAGCACGATAAAGTGTACTCACCTGGTTAAGTTTCCTGATTGACAGCTTGTGATTAGCACACGTCACTCGGTATCGAGCAACAATAATCGTAATTACCTGTTGGAATTTTCTCAGTGCAGTTTTCGAAATCACAATATCACAGTTTTAAAAAATAACCACAAAAACACGACAGTACGCTACTTTCACTCATACTTTTCAAGAGTAGCGATCAGTCTATCGCGACACACAACCGAGCACTAGCACTCATCACCACCAAATCCTCAGCATTTTACACAGCCCAGAAAAGACAAGAGACAGAGATAGCTGGTGCTTCCATTCACAGTCAGGAATGGAATGCAAATGCCAAGATTCCTCGCTCCGAGGTTGAGAGTCACTAAAAGCAGACTAGAGAAACTTGTTTCTTGTAGAACGTGTGCTTTAGCGCGTTTCTATCACCATTCACCAGCTCCGCGTACTCTGATATTATACTGAGTAGCTGCTCAACGTTGCCTTGCAGCATTGCTCATATACGAACCCATCACACCTTCAACGCGATATTTAATGTGAGCAGTTTTAAAACCCTGATGTGTACTCAGTACTAGAGAGAGAAAAAAAATTACATAATAAGCAATCGTGAAAAGGAAAAAAGACAACCGTATCGCTTAATACGAACAGAGTCTTCGAAAAGGACTCGAGAAACCTATCGCGTTCCACATAAAGTCACCACGAGAAAAGAAAAAAAAGCAAACACAAATAGCAACAGAAGAAAAGGAGTAAAAAAGGGCTTGGAGCGAAATAAAAGCCCAAAAGTCTCGGGAAAAGCAAAGTTGCTGCTGACTGATGCGATTCTATTCTCCTTCGTATGCCACCACCACTCCTATCGTACGGAAAAAAGGGACTCCTTTTTTTCTCCTTCTCTCTCTCTCGCCACTGCTACTTGCGAGAATGGAAGCAGATTACTCGTAGCCCTTCTGTTTGTTCCTATAAACCTATCAGAGTGACTAGAGTTTCTTTGTTTTGTTATATCGCCCGTAATAAACCCGATAGTTCGTGTGTAAACTTTTCCCTTTTTTGTCAGCAGCAGCAGCAGCAAAGACGTATAGAAAAAGAGTAACTTTTCGTAGGAAAAAGGAGTGTATATTGGCTGAATGAAATAACCTTCAGAGACAACACGTAATGTGAGTAAAAGTTGTAGGAGTATCAAACGCCAAGGAACACAGCGCTGCAGCTTTCACTTTCCATTTACGTTTCTCCTCGACAAGCCAGAGCTCTCATATATGCACTCAACATGCACGACGCTCCGTATACATGATAATCCAAATAGTAGGGGAAAAATTACTATGCATCTCATCAAACAACACACTCGTGTATCCGAAGAATAAAGAGAGCTCGCCAGAAGAAGAAAGAAAATCGCCTGTATGAAATTGCAGACTTCCGAGAAAAAACAGAACTGGATAAAGGGTAATGCGAGAGAGGAAAAGGCAGAGAGAGAGAGAGTACTCAAGTGGCACGGTTCGTTGTGGTACAAGTGGTGGTGGTGGCGCTACTACTTTCCCCAACTACCGTCATATCACTCTCCTCAAGAAACACTGCGGACCCTCATACTCGTTCGTGGTAGTCGGGCTTGTTCCTTCGCACGAGAGTTTAGATACACGGGAATATATTTGATTCTGTATGCAAGGTGCGGTCCTTCTGATGGGCTATTTACTTTCTCTCTCCGCTCTTTGTCTTAATAACACGGAGCATTTCAAACTGTTTTTTCTGGGCTATGAAGACACTTGCTATTGTGTTTGATGGGGACAGAATCAAATAGCAACAGAAATATTATTTTTTCTTGTGGTTCTGGGGTTCGGGGGATTTTCTCCGGGGTTTGCTTTTCCCGTATGTCGGGTGTTTGTGCTGTACAGATATGGCTTCATCTTAATAAGTTTAAATTTTTGAATTCAAAATCACTCACGCACATCTGGTTGCGTAATCTATCCTTAATCCCCACCACCCACAAATTATTCATCAAAACCCAAACACGGCACCACACACCTCGGCAAATCTCCAAAACACAAATCCCCCTCAAACGCAAACCACTCAAAAAAAAAATAAACGCACGATCATAAAAGCTTCCGTCTACCCATCCCAGAAAGCACTCCTTATCAAACTCCATTTCCCCGCTTCCTTATTCCCCCGGAAAATAACCCGATTACAAACACACCTTATCGAGAAAGAAAACCCATATAACCCTTTCCCCCAGAAATAAAAAATACGCCAATTCGCAAAAAAACGCCACTCCGTATTCCATCCCCACACTTCATTACCATGATTATTCGTTACATTATGCATTTAAAAGAGCATGCATCTCGTTCAAAGAGTAAAAACGAACGTGACATGCCATCAAGGAACATGCCCCACAAAACACAGATAAGTGGTAGCAGATATGAAACGCAAGAAAACAAATTCAGAAACTTGTCTTTCAGCCCAACACTCGTGTCTACATTTCAAAAACACTCGTAACGTGTTCATACGGAAAAGCAACGCAGATATAAAAAGGAGCAACGCGAGAAAAAAAATGTAAAAAAATAAACTTTTCCGCTTCCTTAAGAAAACAACATTTACGACCGAGAGAAACGCGAATCATAATTCGAAAAAAAGAAGAAAAAAACGTGAACACGTCGTAAACAACCGTATATGTAAGAAAAAAATATGTTTTAAACACCATTCCTCCCACCCCATCACGTTAAACTTCCGCTACCATACGGTATCCCCAGCACATAATTTCACGAACCGATTCAAAAAAAAACTAACTTCTCGTTGAAAACCCATCACACTCCCAAGATGTGCATGGGAATCACAAGCCCAGCAGCGTGACTGACAACTGAATATGAGAGAAAACCCATTTTATGGACACTCCCACAATATAAATGTAGGTTGAGAGTATAATCCTGACAGCCCAAGTTCCCTCTCTCTCTCCAGAAAACTCCTCCACTATCATAAGCATCCGGAATTACAGAGACACAGAGTCTTTTGAGAAACCCATTTCCAGAGTAGGATTTAAACTGAACACTGGACTGGTGAACAAAAGAGACTCTCCAACCGAACATCACACAACCCATCAGCCAATTTTCCCCAAACATCACAAAAGAAGAGCCAAAATGATTTTATACTGGAAACAGGTAACGAACGCTATTCAACAGCGACTCCAACAAAGAAAAATTTTAATATATCCCCGAGAATCCGTTGAATAGAATCTCCCCCGAGTTTAATCAACCGCATGATAGTTAATGAAACTCAATCAAGGAATCGTACAAAATCTCAAACATCATGCTTTTACGACACAAAATCATATAATCCGAATAAAAATACCTTTACCACATCCCCTTAAAGAGTTTCCACAAACCCAAGAAAACACGACAAGCAGTTACATCCCGGGAATCATAAACTCAAAAAAAAACACCATAATTTGGAGAGAAACACAGCAAAAAATAAACTCCCATCAATACGTTCCCACATTAAACTCAACATCCACAACTCCAAGAGTCTTTCTTTTTCTGGGTCATGCCAATTGACTTTTGCGGAAATGAACCGCTTTCCCGTGTTCACGTACACACACGCTCTCCCCAGAGAGAGAGAGGAAAAAGGACGAGCAAAACTGCCAGAAATTACGACTTATAAAGAAAAGAGATCGCGACAGACTGCACCCGAGAAAATCACCGTGTAACAAAACGTTCAGAAACAAAAACGAGCTCGTTGAGCACATGCATCAAACGATAGAGAAAAACGCAATTCCCAAAAGTACAGACAAAATTCTTTAAAAACTCCCAATAACTCCACATAGAAAAAAAACGCAATATTATGCATCAAAAACCTATCATAACGGATTCAAGAAAAAGTCATAAAAACCCATCACAAGTAGAATAAACTCCAACACAATCCCATATAACTCCCCCAATTAAGCTACATCCTCCCCAAAACCTATAAAAAAAATAACTCAAATCCAAAAAAAATCTTTCTCCTTGAGTAAACGCAAAAAAAAAACTCTCCCCTCTGACCTTTAACACTCCACCAAACAAGCCATCTCCCCATTTATAACGATCATACGATCCCATTCACAAAAAAAAACCTTCCAAAAGAAAGCATCCGGTCTCCATCATACTCTCAGATCCCCCCCTTAATTCCCTATAAATCAGAAGGGAAAAGCATGCTCCGCTCCCTTCATCACATTCGCATGCACTTTCACCGAATTAGTGTTCACCCAAACTAACGTACAAACTCCTTTGTTCAGTGGAGAAAACTCGAGAGCTCATCTCGCAGACTAGCCGTATCAAAGACTCAGAGAGATAGTCATTTTCATCATCAACACAGAACTCACAATTACGGAGTAACTACACCGTAAACAAGAGAAAACTGAGAATCGTCACAAAAATGAAACGCTCTTTTTAACCCATCATAACTCAACACAACCCATTATCTCAGAAAACCAGAAGACCACCAAAAAACTCAAAGTCTCAAAAGTAGTCAAAAACAGAAAAGCCTCAAAAATAAGTACAGAAAAAGACCATACCGGTCAAGAGAAAAAAATAAATTAGGTCGTTCCATACGTCGACCACCGTAGACGTGATGTTTACTCACAGACAAAAACAGTTTCCCCCAAGAAAAAAAAAATTAGTATCATGTATCAAGAAAAAAGCAACAAAAAAACACAAAAAAACAAAAATGATTATCATCCAAGAGAATTTATCATCCAACGTGTCCAAAATTTGATGATCTCCTCCTTCCCACCCATTTATACACACCAAAAATTGCGTGCTACTTTCACCAACTCCATCCTCGCAGACTTGTCGTGCTTTCCATACTTCCTCCACACAAACATGAGCATCATCAGCAGAACACATCATCACAGTGACAGTGACGATACTCCGTTTCCTCATATTTACACAGATCCTTATCCAACACGAACTCGAGAGAAAACCCCCATAGTGTCAATGACTGCTACGAAAATCACATATTTTCGTCAAAATATCATAACACCAGCAAAAATACCATAATATTTTGAGTTACTTTTCACTCATCAGCAGTCACAAATACTCACCAACTCATTAAAATCCTGCCAACTCAGCGATTAAAAGCAAACACACACATTTCAACATAAAATTCCACCAAAAATTAGCAGTTAAAATCATCAATCAATAAAGTTCCATAAATAGAAAAACACACATCACCGAGTTAAAAAAAAACACATAAAAAATCATGTCAATCCAACTTTCCCCCTGACTTGAGTAAAAGAACAGATGTAAAAAAGATCTGAAAACTCACGCTCCAAAACCCACAATATTCCTCTTTTTTATCATGTCTCGCTGACTGATTCCTGTCGGTACGTTGGGTGCATTATTTTTCTCCACATATATGGAATAAACATAAATAGGATGTTGAGTACTAAAGATACGATACATTTTCGTGGGAATGCAGATTTATCCGGTACTCCTGATTACATGTACTTTCCGTTTTATTTCTACTGCTGCGGTTTTGCTGATAGCCGTTTTCATGAAAAAAAAACTCATGAGATATGTTCGTTGATGCTCCTTTTGTTGTGGGATTCTCTTCTGTTTTTGTTATGTATTTCGAGAAGAGATATTATTGGATTTTCCCTTTTTTGTTGCAGCGAGTTTACTTACTTTCCTCACTTGGGATTAGTGCTGAGGACATGCAGTCTGGCCGGAGAAAGCACAACCAGTTGGTTCAGGACGCTGCTGCTACCTATGCTTTGAGTGATGTTGCTAGACTGGTAGGTGTGTGGGGGAAAGCTGGGAGAAAAGGGGAGATTCAAGATGTATGCTTTTTACGAGAGTTTGGAATCATAGAGTTTCGCTGGAGAAAAGGGGAGCTGGGAAATGTTAAACACTGGGGTTTTTTACGTTTTGGGCTGGAGACAGCACATATGGACGGTTTTTATGCGTGCTGATGTTTTTTGATAGTTATTCTTTGGATTTGTGGAGTAGTTAGTTTTTCTGGGAAGTGAGTAACGTGCTTTGGATATTCTTTGGTAGTTTTGTGAAAGGATGGGATAGTGAATGCAATTATTTTGTTGGAATACCACTGATACTGAGTTGGGGTAAGTACTTTGAACTTTATAAATTGGTACACAATAAAGTACAAGGGCAAGTTTTAAATTGATCGTGTTTCCCAACAGATCATGTCACCCATCTAATCATGGCATAAGTCATGGGAATACCGTCGTATGAAGTAAGTACTTTTTCATGATTTAACTGCTCATTTTACAAACCCTCATTTACTATGCATACATTTCAAACTATACATTAAATGAATCCCCCTAACAGGTCAGGCAGAAAGAAGAGTAGTAGCAAAACTGGAGGACACGTGAGTATACAAATGGATAATAGCAGTAGCACGCGTTCTTCAGGTAAAGACAAACTCTCTCTTCAACAAAAGTTATTCAAAATAAATAATAAACCTAATTCCCTCCCCACCAGACCGTCCCCCAAAACGCCGCAAGCGAGCAGCGTACAGACCCCAACCCCCACAAACCTCAAAAAAGATCACCCGCCTGAAGAAACTGAAACTCTGGTTCCTCACACTCTTCTACCACTACTCGCTAAACTACGACTACGTGGTGGACACGCTACTCGAACCACTCTTCTGGATCGTGGACCACCTCTCCCAGAGCCTAGGGAAACTGTTTGTGACCGCAGTAGTGATTCTAGTCTCGTCGATAGTAGTCATCGCTCACGTGTTAGGGATACCCTTCTGGACGGCGAAGAGTCCAGCGCTGACTGGGATACTCGCTGTGATCGGGTACTGGAACCTGGTCAACTTGGTATTCAACTTTTACAAGGTAGCTACTGTGTCGCCGGGGATGCCCACTGACCAAAAACTACTCGCTGGGTGTACCGTCACCGTTTGCAAGAAGTGCATCAATCCTAAGCCGCCGAGGTTAGTGCTTCATTTCATTCTGAAATGTGCATTTCGATTTTATGAATAACTCGTATTTGTGTATTTCCGTACGCAGAACCCACCACTGCTCCATATGCAACCGCTGCTACTTGAACATGGACCACCACTGCCGTGAGTTCCAATACCCCACTATTGAGTTAACTAAATCAGTCCTAAAAGTAACGAATGTTTATTGTTTCTAGCGTGGGTAAACAACTGTGTAGGCCACTACAACCGCAGATATTTCTTCCTGGTAAGAACAATAACTCATTTAAAAAAACACAAAAAGCGTAAACTAACGTTATATCATCATCCACAGTGCATGTTCTACATCGTCAACGGCTGCCTGTACGTGATGCTCTTCGGAGTAGAACTGGCATTCCGTCAAATAATCATGGACCAAAACGTCTTCTCACCCTGCTTCGCAAACTCCACCTATTTCACAAGCGAACGAGAGGAGCCCGCAGACCCATCATCTGTACTACCCACTAACGTTCAAACAGCCAGTTTGGACGGTGAAACGCTCCAACCGTCACCGTCACTGGACACCAGTCCAGACAACGCGACAGTTTACTGCGAGAAAGCTGACGAGGCGCATTTGTGGCTCGGGTGGATTGTCACGAAGCAGGCCATCCGCGTTGCCATATTTTATGCAGGGTTCTTGTGCGTCGGTGAGGAACAAAGCACGGTTACAAAATACACCTGACCTTGGAGAAATTTTAAATGAATGTTTACAAATCACAGGTGCGTCACTGGCCCTCGGCGGTCTCTTTCTCTGGCACGCAAAGCTCATAACAAACGGCGAGACAAGCATAGAATACCACATAAATCGTGCGGAGAGGAAAAAACTTGGATCGGTAAAACACAAAAAATCAAAAAACAAATAGTTCTACAGTCAAAACAAAAATAAACATTCCAAACGTTCCCCAAAAAAACAGGCATTCGTAAACAGATACAACATGGGAAGATTGAACAACTGGAAGTTATTCTTTGGAATGGACCAGCCCGGCATATCATTCCGCCACATCCTCCTCCCATCATCCCACAAACCAACAGGAGACGGTTACGACTGGTCACACATAAGTGTTCAAAACTCAAAGTCACACGGGGAGAAACTATCATGAACTTACACAATTATTTTTCTAACAATCGTTTTCATACTGTCAGAATCACAGAATATTATAGTCTCTCGCAAGTAATAAACCAATTTACTAGGCACAGAATCAGAAATTTATTGACACCGCAATGAAAACCAGCATGACCCAACTGACCCGAGCACCCCCACCCGACCCAACATACTCCTCACTCCTCTTCGGAACGCAAACCTTCGTGTCCAGTATGCAAGGCTTCTCACTCTTCCTCGACCCACAGCACTTTTGCTTCGAGCAGTCATACTCATTCCCGCAGTCACACATCTCCAACCCCTCCACAATCCCATTCCCACAGTAAGGGTTATAGTCCAGCAAAAAACACTTCTGCTTGTCCTTCCTCTTGTTAATAATATTCGATATCGTCAGCTTCGAGCACGGGCTAAAGTTCAGCATATTCTTCTTCAACGTGAGTGGGGTCTTGGTCTGAGGGCTCTTCGCCCACATGATGTACCTCCCATCAACGGGCACACTACTGTGAGCAGGCTTCTCCCCAGGTCTGAACCCCCAGCACTGAGGGTCCTTGTAGTCGTTGTCGTGGGCGTTCACCCCGAACGCGTGCCCCAGCTCGTGGAGCAACGCTCTCGTGATTTGGTACGATGTGAGTTGGGCCTTGTTGATACCTTTCCCGGATATGAGCACAACGTTCATGTTCGCCATGAAGTCTTCGTGTGGGTTCCTGTGGTCGCAGATGCCACCCAAGAGTCGTTCAGAAGCTGAAGCAAAAGTAATCGTAAAATTAAAACATGCTAAAACAAAAAGTTCCAATTACGTCTCATCTCACCCCCAAAAGAGATCCCATCAAGCCCATACTTAAACGGTCTGTTCGTGAACCCAATCCCAAGACAGCACCTACTAAAGTTCAACCTAGCAAACACCTTGAGCATCTCGATCGCAGGCCTCGGGGTGTTATAATGCTTCGCTGTCTCTTTCTTGTACGGCTGCCACCCGTAAGAAATCTGAGCTTATGTTTTTGAAATACCGAATTAAAAACGGTTTAGTTAACAAATTAATGGAAACTAAAAACAAAACCAATGAAACGTCCCTAAACCTACCTTACTAGTCCTGAACCCAATATTATCCGGCTTCCCATCCTTATCCCAGTCGATATTCCTAAACACCCAGTTCACGTGGTCGACGAGCTGCTTCACGTATTTCTTGAGTGCCACAGTCTCTTTGACCTTGTACGCTACGGAAAATTGGGCGTCTACGACTACACACAGTCCACAAGTGTACCCTAACGGTCTATAAAAATCCCAATTTTAATTTTAAAAACATGAAAAAAATGAAATCATAAAACCTACGCTGAACAGACTCACTTCTCCTCCGGTCCCTCAACATCCCCATAATCCGGCACAGTGATCTTATTCCTCCCCATCACCTTCTGCCTCACATTCCCATAGTCAGACAGGAAGTAGTCCTCATACTGAGACCCCGACAGCTGAATATCACTCATAAGGAAAAGTTGGAGCAGGAGGAGCCTAATCATTTGCGGTGATTGCCAACTCGGAATTTGACTGGTTTCATTGTTAATTTTACACGTATAAACTATTTTAAAACCTTAGAGTGGTGTGCATGCAGTCGGATTCTTGGGATTCATATTCGAAATTGCAAGAACTGGAGAGCTGGACAAGTAAACATGGAGACCAGAGGGGATACATTCCAGTTTACGGAAGCTGGAGATTGAGTCTTTGTTCAATTCGGACTTTCCCCTGGAGTTAGTCAGATCTCCTCATAGAGGGCTCCTACGTATCATTTTGGGCTTCAACAGATGCAGATGGGAATCGTATGCAGATTGATGAGTGATTTTGTTATTCCATTACTGCATGTGATGAATTCAAATTATTCGTAGAATAGTTTAGCGATTAATGTATCCATTATGTTTATTTTTAAGTGTTATTTCATATCACTTCAAAGGTGAAATGCAAAGAGGGATTCGCATAGCATGCATTACGCCAGTGAAAGATAACCAAAGTCCATTCTAGAATAACTCCACAAAGAATTAGTGAATAGCAAGCACATGCACAAAAATTAAGCAAACTGTTCATTTAAAAAATCGCACGCTCTCTCCAGAAAATCATCCACTCAAATCATAAATTCATACATCCAAAATAGTCTCAAGAAATCTAACTACCAAAAAAACCACCCCCACAACGCAGCACGCACGTAATAATAAAAACCCCAGAATAATCCGTTTAAAAAAGAAAAAAAGCTCGTTGATTCGTAACAGGATGAATGCAATCAAAGAAATCTTATTCCCCTGATTACACAGTCGTCTGATGATGAGACCGCAAAATATGTCTTTATATTACGTAATCCGACGGTATGCACTCACCAAAAAAACTCAATCTATTTAAAGAACATTGTAAAAGAAACGAGCCCCGTGAAGGTTAGCTCATTTCACATATTATAGAAAACTCACACACAATTTACTATTCTCCTCATCATGATCACACGAGAGGAGAGAAAAACTGCACTCCTCAAACTCCATACGCTATACCACCCATCCAATTTTCGGTTCGCAAACGCTGTGAAAGGTACCAATTTTAACTGGGAATATAAAAAAGACACGCCAGTTATTAGAGCGAGTACCCCCACACACTCCGTCCGTGCATACTAGGCCATCTCGCATCATCATCATTACGTTTGTCCTGGAATTTCCAGAGAGGATCTGCTGGAGAAACAATGTATACCACCAACGTTTGTTGTAGCATCTACCCACCTCCACGATCTAAGCCCAGAGAGTGCCACCACCACTCTCTCTCTCTCAGAACCATTTTATTGAGCAGCAGAGCTCCGAGTTCAGCCACAATCACTGTTGGACACGGATCAAAAGCAGAAGCATGCTAGCTGAACCCATTCTCCTTCTTTTCTCCGTCTCTTACCCTCTCGTGTTCTCGGTGAAAGCAACCACCTCAGAACGCGGTGCTCTGAGGAACGTATCGAGTTGCCCCTCGCATTTTACTACCCGATCATGTCAACCCCTAGAATAAACGGGTCTACTAATTGTTACGGTTTTGTCGAGTCGGTTACTTAAATTTTAGTTACTGTTAGTGTGACGATTTTTCTGTGTACTCACCGGAAACTGCAGCGTGAAAAGTGGAAACTTGGTGAAAGTAGAATATCTGTGTGAGTTTTCTGTGAAGTGTGATTTGAAAATTTCTTAAAATTTCTCAAAATTTACAAAAAAACAAATTAACGAAAAAAATCAAATGATAACCCAGTGATGTCGATACTCTCCACCCCGACAATAAAACAGAAAACGAACAAAAATAACCTGAAATCAGACTCCCCATGATTCTCCATGATAAGCAGGATCACAGCATGCTGACGTGGAAGGTTAGTTCACAAAATCTTAAATTAAACGTTATCTTGGCACACCAAGACTGACTGCATTTTTCAAATATTCAGTAACACGAGCAATTAGGAAAATGGATTTTTAAGAGAACGGAAGTAAGTATATGAAAACATACTGCTCAGGTCCCTGAGCACACGCTGTTGATGGGCAGGCCCTATCATGTGCATTTATGATTTTTTTTCCCCTTATCACAACCCTCTTTCTACGTTTAAAAATAAAAATCCCCGCATAAATAAGAGAAAGGGATGATGCAAAAGAGAAACAAAACCCGTCTCAGTCAGACGTGTAAGTATCTCAAGCTGTTTCCCACCGGATATGAAAAATGACTGGCGAAAAAAAAAACTTAACTGTGAAATACGCTCATCTATATTTCACGCAACAATCGTGTGCACAAAGAGAAACAAAACATCCCACTCATTTCTTTCATGAAATTACACGAGTCTCTGTATTTTCTCCACCTTCTCCCGTGGGTTTTCACGTTAGCCTTCACATTAAAACACCAGAAGAGAAACGTAAAGGGTATCATTTTTTTTCGCGAGAAGAAGAAAAACCGGATCTCCCTGTTTTTTCCCCGTCACGGGGTACTTTGAAAAATTAAGAAATCATGAGGAAGCACGCGATCCTCTCCTCTTTTTATGGCTCCAGATTATGTACACGAAGGTTGTCTGAATTTATTCTTTTTCTGGAATGAGCTGAGATTTTGTGTTATTTCTGTTTTTTGAGATTTTTTTCTTTCTCATGTCGTGCACGTTTCTGTTATGTTTCGTGGGTTTTGAGGAGCTCACGTACGGGTTTTTGTAGTGTCATATTAAATTAGGATGTTTGCGCTGTAACCTCGTTTTTTCTTGTTGACCGGGGATGTTAAGTTTGTTTTTGGGGGGTAAGGGGTTTCGTATTGGAAGATGGTATTTTTGTTGGCGTTTTAACAACGGTTTTGTGGGGGGAAGCGTTACTAATGAGGCGTTTTTTTGTTCAATTGGTATGCTAAAAAAATTAATTTCAGAGCTTTTTCATGAGATTTTAAAATTGGTCCAGTTATCAAGTGCATTTGGTTCTATTTTGAGTAGTTTGATCACACGATGGATCAATGTGATAATTCATATAAAAAAATACATACCATACGTCTTGAAATACTTGTTTTCGTGAAAATAACAGCCCCTTAAATACATGTCTTAGACTAAATCATGAGATTTTGTTGACACCAATTAAAATGCATATTTTTAAGAATGGTATTGCAGCTAGATGACCTTAAGTAAAATTGTCGTTGGTTGAGATCCAGAGTAGTATTGTTGCATATTTTGAAAAAAATTAACTGTTTATGGGTTAGGAAATTCGGCATGATAAGATCAAGATAAGTCAATACGTGTATAATCAATATCAATACACAATCAATATAAAATGCCGGTGGATTGTCCATATGATGGATGGTCTTACATTATTAAGCAATAGAAAGTCTTTCATATTTTGTAAATCTCGATCATGAGATCATCCGAGGATCTCCGAAAACATACTTACTGCATCATACTTCAGTGTCTCAGAAATTTCCAACAGGGCATCTTAAGGTTGACTCTTCGAAACCTGTAAAGCTATTAAATATTTCAAAATGCTTGCACTTTAAGAATGCTAATCTACAATATAATTTGAGATTATGGCTTGAGTTTTACATTTCACAGAAAAAAATGCATTCAAAAACATAGAGAAACAAAGACATCAAGTTTTGGAGGGCATCTGAGGATAGAGATACCAACTCCCTTACCACTACGTTTTTTGCAAATTTCCTTGATTTTCTCTAAAAAGACAAATAAATCACATAAATTCAGAAACTCACTTTTTCTCTCCGAAACTTGGTTCATACTGCATGTGAAATGGGAGAAACAGATTCTAAACAGAAACTAATTCTGACCTTCAGAATTTTGGGTGAAAGTCAAATTTCACAGATCTGAATTTATATGAGAATTTGGCAAGATGAAGTGAAAAAATGTATGAAAACAGAGTTTGTATTGAAACCTAAATAATTTTAAGCTCAATTAATTACGTCAACGGTGCCGAGAAAAGTATACAGACAAGTTACATGGTGCTTCCTCAATTTTATCCAAATCTTGGGTTTCAAACATTGTACAATAAAAATTCACCTGTGAATCTCAACGTTTCTTCAGGTGTGGCTTAACTGGCTTATGATACCCTCTGGCGATGGGTAGTCATGTATTCTATACACCGCGAATATGTTGACTCAATCAAA
This sequence comes from Willowsia nigromaculata, assembly GCA_034700605.1. Taxonomy (NCBI): domain Eukaryota; kingdom Metazoa; phylum Arthropoda; class Collembola; order Entomobryomorpha; family Entomobryidae; genus Willowsia; species Willowsia nigromaculata. Next base: position 12,210 of record JAQIXX010001913.1, on the reverse strand, counting down.
AGCACATGTTAATATGGTTCAAGAAAATACATTTTATTTGATTTTATTCATGCCTTGCCGGCATCATTGCCAATCCCAACGTCTGCAAAAATGACCATGGCTCTCGCAAGCGCAATATAGACGCATAACGAAAAGGAAACTTGGAGAAAGTGGATATTTTTAAAAAATTCGGTAGTAAGTTTTCAAAAAATGCATGTACTATACGCAATTTTAATTCAACGTTAATGTAGTTCCGGTTCCATGTTGTTGTTACATGGGACACCGGCACAAGTTGCATGTATCGCCGACTCTATTTACACGAATAATGTGCTCATGCATCTCACGAGTTACGTTTGCTCAGATACATCAAGCGTAAATACAAATAGTTCAAATGCAAATCTAAGAAATCTACAAAACTTGAAATTTTCAAAAACTCCTGAAACAAATAACAACCAACTCACTATACATAATAAGCTCCCATTTCACAAAACAACTCAATACTACTCACCAAACAGCACACAAACGATTGTTGCTCATTCCCAACCACCCACCAAAAAACGACAAATTCAAAAGAGCCCGAACCCCATCCAAAAAGAAACGCAGAAGAATACCACCCACTCAATCTCCAAAGAACACAAGCCCGACAGGTTTCTTCATATTTTATGGATGATATCGACTCACAATCCTCTTATCTCTCATCCTCTCAACAAAAGGGGAAAATGAGTTGGCACGTTTAAGAACATGCTTCCCATCCGCTGGAGAGAATTATAATACAAAATGATACTCTTTTGCTTCCTGGTTTCCCGAAAATTTTAAACGGGACGAACACTGTAGTTTTCAGCTTCCGGGACACGGAAGTACTTAGAAGGCTTTTGTCTTTCCGAATTGCATTCATAATGAATCTCCGAAACGGAATCATTAACTTCATCTTTGACACGTTAATTTGCTACAATTAGTGTTCCGAAAAATATGGGTAACCGGCCAAAGATCTCAGAAAAATAAACTGACCCACAAGTCACAAACATGTTCCCCCCTCAAGAAAAAGCAACATGATACGCACACATCAAATAAAACACAATCCCTTGCTCCAGTTACTGGACATCCCAACCAGAAAGTAGTATCACCACAAATCCCTCCAAAGAGAAGAAAAAATCCCCCCTTGTCCACACCACCACATCTCCTGTCATGTAACTTGACCAGAGAAAGCACCAGCACTCCCCACGAACATAGATCCAGTTCCAGCAACTCCAATATTTTTCACACACATCATATCGAAGATTTGCTGACTTTTCGTTACCCCTTTTTCTTCTCCTCGTCGGAGATGATTGAGTTGGAACGTGAACAGAATAGCTTTGTTAACTCAACAACGAAGGAGCAAAAAAAGGAGGGCAGATAGAATGCAAAGCTGCTCGTCATTTATCGTTATTACCAGAGAATGGTTGTTGAACCTGACTTGGCAGGCAATGCAGTCAATTCACAATCATCAGAGTTTTTTTTCTCTCGGACACGTACGGTGAAAAATTTTCCAGTGAAAATTTATTTCACTCAAAAAAAAACCGAAAAACCTTGAAAAAAAATTAACCATAATAATTTCCCAAAAACTAATCAATAAACTCATGAAAATGACAGAGTCCAAAATAGAGAAAAAGTCAAATGCAGTCAAATGCAAAACTACACCCGATACACATCTACATATATGCCCGAAGATAACAACTCTCCCACCCACCCCGAAGAAAAGTTGTGCACACAAACGAACCGATGTTTGCACAACCCGAGCATAATATGCACAACTACAAGATAATATCTCGGGAGAGAGATGCCTTTGAAAACCGTCAGCAGGATAGAAACTTTTTAAAGGATTACAATAAAAGGTTTCACTTGTTCGCTTTCACGAAAATTCCGGATTTCAAAAGCATAATCATAAATACCAGACTTTCTGTATCGGTTTACTCGCTCCAGGCTGTAAAATTAAATGTATATGCATAAAAGGATCAGTTTAAAAATTTATTCTCTCCCCAGATGCAATTCCCGTGTAACCGATAGGTTCATTGAATTTCTTTGGATGACCGACCTTGGACCATTGCGTTCCTACCTATTTATAGAATTCTTACGTGGGCAGGTTCCCCTCCATATACACAGGGAAAGAAGAACCTTAAATCAAAATTAAAAAGACCCCCCGAAATAATTATGAGAACCCCACCGAATAAATAATAAGTAAGCACAGCTGTAAAGAATTATAACGTATAAAAAAACAGTGTCGCGATATAAAACTCCCCGAAAAACGTAAAACCCTGGAAAGAAAAGCGATACTCCTTTTTAATGAGATTCTCTTGACTTTGTGTGTGTGTGTGGAAAAGAGAAGCAAAAGTTTTATTGCGTATTGTAATCGTATTTCCACTACTCCGTTACAAACAATACGTAAAGTTGTTAAGAAAAAGACTTCCCCGACATCTGTTTCAGTTTACAGAGAGTATCGAGGCCACGTCACCCAAAAATGATCACAGAACAACAGCCATCATTACTCCGAGAGAGAGAAAACAAAATCTTTACAAAAACATATTCTTTATTATTCCCAGTTAACAATACTCCCCCCACTAAACCGTGACAGCTGAATCACATAAACTCGCAGTTTGGTTTACATATTGTCCCGTTTTTTTATACGCGAAACCTCATCGAAGAAAACTATAATCACATGATGACATCCTTTTTTACTGCTCGTATGCATACGCGATAAAAACCAAGTCTTTTTATGATTTTCTCCGCTTGCATTGTGTGTACACAATAACGGATTTTATTACGAATTATTATTGTTCCTCTTTTTAACGAAATTTTAGAGGAAAATTCATGATCTCGTGGTATTATGCATTCATTGGTAATTAAACTGGTTGGGATTTTCTGGGAAACGTCCTGCTACAATAAACGACTCAAAACCATACTGTCACAAAAGCTCATTTTAATGACGCAATTAATAAATTTAAAAAACACAGGACTCTGTTATAAAGTATAATTTTGTTTCTCCCCCGCAGAAACTCTCACTGGGACGTGCTCTGATAGGTCTCCAGCAAATATGGATAGTCCTCACATCAGTCGGATCAGGTAATAAATTCCGTTACTCCAAAAATATCTCGTTTTCGATATTAAAATATGATTTTCTCGGAGAAAGGGTTGAGCCTCCTACAGGGGCATCATGAAACACCCGAAAAAGTACAGGGAGGAAATAACAATAAAGAAACAATTCCACGATGAAAAATGCGCTATGAACTTGAACGAATTTGTTTCCCCGAAAAAAAAGAGTGGATCATATGTAATTGCCTTTTATGGAGTTGGTTAAATCTGTGGATTTCGAGGAAGCGGAGTAAAAAAGTAGGGGGAAGCATATAGCTGCTTATTACAATAGAGAAAGTGGAGAAGCCTCGACAAATCGGTTCTGTCCCCTTTGCGTAAATCCACACTCCACCGTTCCAACGTGCAGTTTTAGCGAAAGAGTCACAGGAGGATCGTAGAGAGTAGCTCGTGTGTGTACCAGCCAATTCCGGATTACACCTTTGAAGATACGATACAGATTGCTAATAATAACGTGCTCATCACATATATAAGTATTATAACACGCATATTTATTAAGCATAAGCGTTATGTTCTCTCTCTCTCCGAAACTGTGTGGACAAACGTTAATAAAAATGAATCAAAACTGTTTAAAGTTAGAGGGAGAAAAAAAAATCCTTTTTCTTGGCGAACAAAAGAGAATCATTTCCCTCCCTCTCCAGGAAAAAAACTTCTTATCTTTTTATCTTTCCCAAAAGTGCGATGCTTTATAAAACGCCACACAACGAAGGAAACATTATTATTATTATTCCCGCTCGTCCGCCCAACAAAATTAGCTTTTCTGCTCCTTACAATCTTCATCATTCCGAATCACACGGTACTACACAAGAAAAAAAAACTTTATCACTACTGCAGTGATATCAACGCACTCGCATGTTACGCTCTTCCCCGAGAAATGCAACTTTTTCTTCACTGTCGCGTCGTCATTGTAAGTTTCTCTACTCTCCTCTCTGATGCAACAACTGGTCCTGTCCAAATGAGTGTTTCGTATTTTAAACTTTTATTCCTCAAAAGATGCAGTTTCTTTTTCACGACTTTTTCTCCAACTGCACTCCACAACCAACCGCTGTTGTAATGAAAAACTTATGAAAACGCGCGGGGAGCAATAATATTCATGAGTGTATTGCTAAACGCATCCTGAGCGTGATCGTTAACGTTCCCCATCTTTGTTTCAACTGTAATGAATACGAATCGGAAAAGTTCATGATAATTCTCACACACACACACGAGGTTCGTATAATTAAAGCACTAAGTTTATGCATATATGACCTTACACTACTAACAAATCAAAATTTCCAGGAAATGGGTTCGTATAAAATCTTTGACACGTTAGGACAAAAAAATAATAAGAGTATCCAATTTTCGAGTTTATAAAATATTCGTGTTTCCTAATTATGTGATTATAACACAACAATATGCGCACAAACAATGCAGGGAACTTTCTCGCGTGAAAAATACAAAGATCCCACCAACTCCGTATTAAAGTTTAAAGCGCTAAAGTTTAATACGTACGTTCTATAATTTCCATCTAAATACTTAATTAGGGGAACTTACAAGGAACGTGATCATTAATACGCAAAACTTTCGCACCACCACCACGGCGGTGTAGTAGAGGTGTTGAGAGAAGTCTTAGAAGAAAAGCGAAAAATAAGTAGGTGAGATGAGAAGGCACCGTATCAAGTATCAAAAAAAAAAGAACAAAAGGGAAAAAAAGTGTTTGAATAATAACAGCATCAAAAGGAGTGTGTGAGACTTGAAAAGTCGTTCTCTCTCGTTTTTCTTGCCGTTGGAGTCAAATAAACTTGCATACGCTCGCTGGAGAACATCTTTTAAAAACAGGAATTTCACGCGTGAGCCCCTCTTCCTTCTGGAGAAAGGAGAAAAAAACGTGTTTATAAATAAAAACGAGTATACACATTCACAGCTGGTTTATGTGACTATGAAAAGTTTCACTACGTATTAGCTCGTCTTAAATGAAATACAACTTATTAGGGAAGGAAACGGGAGAGAGATGAGGACGAGATGAAAATGTTTTTACAATGGGGTGTCAAAGATCAATATCATTCAGTCAGTCAACATCGTGTTCTCTCTGCACACAGGAAAAAGGAGAATAAACTTTACGACAAAAGCGAACAAAGTTCCTGTTGTCCCCGCCGTCATGATCATCATCTGCTTATGTTCCGTTTTTTTTTCTCTCGTACAATATTAGATTTCTTAAGAAGACTCTCGGGAGAAGAACCACGTTTTTTTTCCAGCATGACATGCATTTAACGCTGTAGGGTTGGGTGGTAGACGTACTAAACGTACAGTTAGCTGAGAGCCACTCACACCACCAATTTTCTGTAACATCGTTGCAAACTCATCCCATTGTTGTTTTTACTCGACATCTTATCGAATGACAACAAAAACAGTGGTTCTCTTTCTCCGCCTCGAGGGAGAGAGCACTCAATTCATAGGAAACTAATAATTAAGGAAAAATATTATTCATTTAAACTTTTCCATTCTAGTACTGTCATCGTTCGCGGTCTGGGTAAAAGATAATAGTCGCGAGAGTCGTATTGTTTTCTTAACTTTTTCGGGTCTTCGCGTGTTGCAATTAATCGCGTGTTGGGTGGAGTGGAATCGTTTTATTTACACTATTAATTAACTATTCGTGATGAATTTATTTTGACTTATCGATTTTTGTATTTTAACGTATTGTCCTTCAAGAACTGTTCGGACAAGTAAGATCTTCAAAATAAAAAATCAAACACATGCACTTGTGCCAACTCATGCATCCCAGAATAGCGAGAATTTATAATTCCATCGAGATGCAAGAAATTCCGCTACAAAAGGCCGAGAGTTTCTTTGAATGAGCAGAGAAAGCGAGCTCTCGCATCATCATTCCGTGTCAGTCGAGTAACGAGAAGGGGTGAATAAGAAAATCAAGAGAAACCTGCCCAAGCATGCATGAGAGAAAGGGATCAAGTTAATGGGCAGTGCTCTCGTATTATGAACGGAGAGCATCGTAGGAAAATTATTAAGCGAAATAGTTGGGATTCCGCAGCTTATTATTGTCTCTTGTGTTTGAGTGATACATTGGGGGTTCGCATATAAGATTGTAACTTTACAATGTGTATTCTAAAAACTTAAAGCCTCGCGCGTATATATAAAGAGAACCACTTTATCCAGCACGTAGCACGAATGCATCTCACGTTTTTGCAGGACAGGCAATATTATTAATTGTGTGAGATGGAGAAGAGATATGGAATGCGACCAGTGAGAAACCCAAAGCCACCGACCCCATACCCAAGCTCTCTCCCTGACTTTCTCTTTTGTGAAAGGTGTATACTTGTGGAGCAGAGCTACTTTTTTTCACTAGAAAAACCTTTTTGCACGTAAAATTACGTAAAATGATGATGACGGTAGTTTGGTATATATACTCCCACGAGCTAGAGTGTAATCTTTATGCTTATGAGTATGATGGAAGACGTGATGGGGCTCCGTTTGTTATGTTTGTTTGTGTAAAACGGAAGTGTTCTATAGTGTACTCTCCTATTACTCGGAACACAAAAAGAGCTCCTCTGGGACTCCTTAGAACCTTTTTCCTCTCTCTCTCTCCTTTTCCCACAAGTTTTAATTGATTCCGGACATTGCACAGTATATACAACCAGGATGTGATGGTGGGGGGAATATTCTTTTTTTAACTGCCGGTTAGTTTTCTAGTTTAGTAGCACGTTTTATCTTTGAATTTTTTAAGGAACTTATACAACGCATTAATATTTTGTTGGAAATATATCATAACTGCAGGTATGAAAACCGAAAAAATCGAATGCCAATGCAGTAATGCAAACTGAAATGACGAAACTCCAAAAATAACGACAGGTAGACGTTTTTAGCAAGGTCGGCATTTCCCCCCAATTTATATACGAACACAATTTCCACAACTCCATCGTAGTCCATTTCCCACCCGCAGTTAAAAAATCAGAATAGTTTGAATTAGATATAGGTCGCTTGGGTATGGTTTGTCTACATGTCCACAAGAACCTGTGATGTCCACACTACCATTCCAGAGAAAAAAAATAATCGTGTGGATGTGTCCCCTTCATCGTCAACACAATGTATTGCAGCTCTGGGTACAATTTTCACACATTTTTTGTCATCAACCATCCGAAATCCTATTCCCCTCGTTTATCACAAAGCCAGAAAAAAAGTAAGTTTTGTAGGAAATCACCGAGTTTTTTCCCACTCACACTCGAGGGAATTTATCTACAGTTTTCTCCGTGATGCTACGTTTCAAGAAGCCCATAAGCCAAGAATGAAACTGTCATTCTGATCATGATTTCTCTGGCCACTACTACTGGACAATGATGCATTCGCAGAGTATATTACAGAGTGCCAAGAAAAGTTTTGAAAATTTCATATACTTGGTCGCAGTGATAACGTGAGTGGACGGGAACAAGTCATCCGCGCGACTTGGAAAATTGCTCGTGTACTGTTTGAATGAGCATTCAGCGGACAATTGCAATAACTCGTTACATGGCCTTCATGAAGCTACCGCTCCAGGGTAGGGAAACGAAAAATATGAAATCTTTTTTTGGGTTACATACGCTTAATGGGTTAGTTTTCTTTACGGTAGAAAAAAATTGGGTTTCTCATGATCTGCAAAGACGAGTTTTATTTAGCACAGTAATGCAGCGCGTGTGCGGGAGAAAGTTTCCCCCGTATCTCGGCGAAAGTTCTTGGTCGCGTAAAGTGCAATGCAGACAATGAAAAAAAGTTACGGATCTGATAAGAACAGATAAGTATTCAAATTATGATGCTGCGGCAGTACTATTTGCATAGTGGGTGGTTCTCCCTCAGAATCGGATGCGTGTGTGCGCATCGTTTCATGGTACTAATTAATGTTGCAGCAGGTACGACTTCATTTTTCTCGTGACGAATGACCATTAGTTGGTTTTGTAAATAACCAGTCCAATTTAGAATACTAATATTACGGTTAACGGTTAGCTAGTTTGTTGACAGATCATTTTCTGAATTTACCCGCAGGCTTCTCAGCGTACGAGCCGATGTTCATCGGAGCTCTGAAGAACGTAACCGTAGTCCAGGGGAAGGATGCCAGCTTCACGTGTATGGTGAGTCGGTTGGAAGAGCAGCAACTGTTCTATAACTCGTTCAGTAATTTTATAACACTTTAATTGTCAGTTTTCTGCCTTTCAGGTCGATAATCTTGGCGGTCACAAGGTGAGTTTTTTTTTTGAAAAACTGTTTTTCGCGAAAATTGTGTACAGAAAATTATTAACGTCTTTGGTGAAATCAGTATGCATAAGATGATGTTTTCGAGAATCCCAGGAGGAACACAATATTTTGGAAAATTTTAATTAATACATGACAAAACTTTCCCTTTCATTGTATTTCACATTCGGGGTGATTTATTACGGAAACTTTTGTGCTTGTCGTTCCTCTCTGCGAAAACCTGTCTGTATCGTTACGTGCGGGAGGGGGTATCGTGTGTGCGTATATAAGATTTTATATGAGGAAAACCAAACAAACCGACACTATATGAGTGTAGTAGTAACCCAAGAGGGTGAAATTACTGGAGTGGTGGTTGAAGTGTGTTTGTGGAGTAGAGAGCCGTATTGTGTGCGAGAAAGTGCTACTTTTGTGTTTTTGGATGGTCGGGTCCGGAAAAGATGTTGCTCCGCTCTCTCAACGTGGTTTTTCAAAAGTGCTTGATTAAGCGAATGCTTTGTTGTTTTGACCAGTCATGGATCATTTGAGTGATGAATAGGTAGTCTTTTTTTTTGTTTACATCGAGTGGGATATAAATGTTTGATTTAGGCAAAACTATTTAAACGAATATTCGATAATTTCTGTTTGAGTTTCTGGGGAAGTTTAAATTGGATTTAATAAATTCCACTTGTCCGTCAAAATAGCTTGTATTTATGCACAGAGGGTTTTCAACATGTTCGTTTACTGCCTGGGAGTCTGGGAGTAGCAAACAAAGTCTAACACCAGAATTAAGTATTCACCCGTGCCTAATCCCATATCTAGCTCATTAGTCCTCACAACAATCCTTTTCCCTTATGCGCACACAGATCGCCTGGATCAAAGTGGATAGCAAAGCGATCCTCGCGATTCAGGACAACGTGATTACGAACAACCAGAGGCTCACGGTGACGATGAACGACAAGGTGACCTGGACACTTCATATCAGGGACGTGAGGAGAGTGGATCAGGGATTCTACATGTGTCAAATTAACACTGAACCAATGAAGATGCAGGTTTGTGCAGTTGTTGCATTTTGATTCTTTATCGTTTGTGTGTGTTTTTGATAAGGATTTATTCTTAGATGGCGTATCTGGAAGTGGTCATCCCACCGGACATTATCTCGAATGAGACTTCTGGTGAGTTGTAGGTTTACGTAATCTGTATCGTGTGTGGAGAAAGTGTGATGACGTTGTGATTGCATTGCAGGAGATCTGATGGTTCCTGAGGGCGGTACAGCGAAACTAATCTGTAAGGCGACAGGTCATCCTAAACCGACCATCACGTGGAGGAAGGAGGACGAGAGCCCCATCATCATCAAAGGGGTGCACGGAGTCAAGAGCAAAGGTAAACGGGTAGTTTTGTACTTATTTGAAGACTCCTCACTAACGATTTCCTGCTTTTTTAGTGAAAAAATACGAGGGAGAGGTTCTAACGCTGCCAAAGATTGTCCGCTCAGAGATGGGAGGTAAATGTTACAACTTGTACTCAATTTTAGAATTAGATCGACTTTTAATTCATGTTCTCCGTTACTTCCAGCTTACCTTTGCATCGCAAGTAATGGCGTCCCACCGTCAGTATCAAAGAGGTACGTTACTATACATTTGCTAAAATATAATATGCTAACATTAAAACTAACCCAACTATTTTCCAATTTGCAGGGTACAAGTGATGGTGCACTGTAAGTAAAAATTCTCTCACACAATTTGCATATTATTATTGCGTTACACAAAAAAAATACACAAATTAAAGTTAAAACCAGAGCACTCTGTCTTCCAAAAGAAACCCAATCAAAACGTGTCAATGAGTGAAGAAACACACGAACAAAGTCAATATACCCAACTCTATACCTCCCGGTAACAATAACCCGAACAAAAAAAGGAGAAAACTTCTCTCTCTCCCGTTGTCTCGTTTCCTCTTCCCCTTTCTCCAGCCAACTAATTTTCGTCATATTACGAGAAAGAGAGAAGTTGCTTCTTTTCAGAAAAACTTTTCCCTTTCAAGTCGCCTTTGTTTACTTTCACATAATTTTGTCAAATTGTGTTTTACTTTTGTGTGACTTGGGGAGTGATGGGAGTGCATGTACGGATTTTTTTTATCATCGATTCGCTTTTGTAATTTGCATGTTTTTTTTGGCAACTTGACGTCAGACAATCATGACCACATATTCATACGAAATGTAACAAAGAGTGAATCTTGATAAGTACACAATAATCATGAAAACGCTCATTGTGGAATTTTGGAATAACGACACTCTCCAAGAATTCCACATCCTTTCCACCGATGTACACAATCAGCATAACCGTTGACGCAACACATCTCATTGCAGCAGAAAATCATACACGAGTTATCATAATGAATAGTTTTCCCGGAGAAAAAGGGAGCATTCACGTGTACTTCGATATAACTCACTCTCCTCCAAAACATGAGTGTAAATAAAACGCAATATACGCTGATGCTGCCACTTAACCTGATTGAAAACGAAAGTTGCAAGTTTGAACCATTCTCCCCCCACATTATTCTGATTATGATAACGAGTTAGAGCAGGAGTTCTTTTGTTATTACCACCCAGTAGCGGATACAACGATAATATGCATACGGTAGAGAGAAAATGCTCCTCAACTAGAGAGGAACCAGCGACTTCCGCTTGCGACCAATACACACAATATTCGGACAGACTACGCTACAATGCTCCTGAATAATGGTTCGTGTATTGTATGCAACGAACGTCAGCGTTTTCACTCTCTCTCCCCCCATCCATCTGCAGAAATCATTTATTGAAAGCAACGTCACTATATACACTTTTAATTTCTCGTTTGAACAACAACACTCTAGGGTGTTTTGCTCTTCCTCCCTGGAACACAAGTAACGCTATCTTTTTACTAAACTTTGTGCTCCATGCTTCTATTGTTGCCTTTTGTGTGCTTTCCCTTATTTTTTTGTCAACTTTTCCCGAGAATGATATTTTTCGCCTCTTTCCAGCAGCAGCAGCACAGCTTTTGTTTCCAACAATAATTTTCAGTGTCAACAGCAATATTGCTCATCCACGGAGAGAGGAACGCGAGCAACCCATTATACAAATTATCACACAAATGATTACGCTTGTCAAACACAATAGCGTTTAATTATATGGGAATGTTTTTTTTTATCATAATTTTGAACACAGTCCACCCACTGATCCAAGTCCCAAACCAGATGGTAGCAGCCCCACAAGGAAACGACGTGACGCTCGAGTGCTCATCCGAAGCGAGTCCAAAGGCCATCAACTATTGGACACGTGAGACTGGTAAGACGATGTTTATGCAAAAATCTATTAGACCAATAATATTTAATCAGAGAGAAAAATCCCCACCAATAAATAAATTAAACTGTGAGCCAATATGTCACGTTCCCGGGGTTGTCTGCCCTCTCATACATCCACTCTACCCGCAAAGAGAAAATGATCTCTGAGAGAGAGAGGAAAAAAATGAGTGCCACAGTTCCACAGAAAAAAGAAAGAAATTCATTCAACGAAAAAAGAGATTTTTCCCCGTAGAGAAAGTGAAAGATGAACAAGCCTTCTTGTTGATAGGGTCCCCCTGATTTTTCACGAGTTTGTTTAAAAAAAACGAGAACGTTTCTTTGAGTCACTCCCTGGATGGTTGTGAGAGGATGAGAAATATTGTGCATGCTAGTTGGGTAATTTTTCCATTCAAATGAAAAATGACAGAGGAGAAAAGTGCAGTTCACACGGTTGAGTGTGTATATGGAGCATATACACGGTTCTCTCTGCATTACGACGAGCACAAACAAACGGATTCCGTGCAATGCTTAAATAATAGGACCTCTGTGTTCTGATGATGTGTGCTGCTGATGGGATGGTACGTATTGTCTCGTACCCCG
>JAQIXX010001912.1:0-28803 GCA_034700605.1 Willowsia nigromaculata | reverse complement strand
TCGACGGATTTCATCCTCTGCGGATAATAACACGCCGGGCTCTCGTTCCCCAACACAAACTCCACCAGAAGAACGGTGTTCTCCTGATACCCCAGAAAACCGTGCCCTCGGCATGTCTCCGCTTTTAGCTCATTTACCAAAGCATCATCCGCACCACCCGTTTCTCCATCATCATTTGCTCAATGCCACCGAAGAAAAGAACGGGAGTTTGAGCCCACCAATGCCACGGAGTGTACACCCACATCATCCTCATCATCATCTTTTGCATCCCCTCCATCATCAACTCCGCCTCCCACTTTTGCATCATCAGCAACAACCACCCCAGCAGCAGCACTCTCGATCACCAGTCCAAAGTCCCGGAAGATCATCATCGCCTTCTTCCACAAACAACAATAAGCACAACAATGATGATACCAACAGTATTAACAGCAACAGCAAAGATCAAGATCAAGTCACTTCATCACGAAGCCCCAGTCCACAGTGTAGAGATAGTCCTAAAACCGAAGTTCCTTCTCAAAGTCCTGAAATTCATCCTCCAATTCAACCTCACCCTGGGGCACTCGGAATACCTCGTCCAGGATTTCCCCCACATGTTGGTGGACCTCATCCCCCAGGAATGCCCCCTCATTTTGCCACTTATCCCCCAGGAATGTTGAATTTTGCGGTGGCAGCAGCAGCGGCCGCACAACAACAAGGGCATCATCCAGGCATTCCTGGGTGGATGCCTGGACATCCAGGAGCGCCACATCATCCTCATCATCATGCGGCAGCAGCTCATCCCTTATATCCTTGGCTGCTTGCTAAACAATCAAGACTGTTTCCTCATCGATTCGGTCCAGGTACGGAAAGCAACTTTTGACTTTGTGCACCTTTCCTGGAATTCATTTTTTAGAAATTTGATTTTCTTTCGTTAGAAACTCGAAATGCTGGGTTAGATAATAGCATCTAATTGCACCCTACCAAAAATGTTGTTCGGACATTTGCTCATGTCAAAAGTAGTAACATTTCAGATAGATAATACCTATAATTATCACAATTACCTATTAAGAACAGCATAATGGATTTTTGACAAAGAGCTTATATATATAACTGATTTTTGAGGTTAGCATAATGTAGGAGCATCATCATCAACATCATGCATGCGCTGTTTAAAATCATCTGCCCGTTTTTCTTTGCGTTCCAAATTGGCGATCATACACATACCTTCAAGTAATAATTTTTACACTATTAATTCTGAGGATTGGGAAATTTTTGTTAATTCACTTTGATGGGACTGCGTGTGTGTGCAAACGTGTATGAAAAACTTTCTTACATTGCAATTATCCATTATTACTATGAAGTCATAAAAATTACCCAATTTAAACTAACATAAAACGAGACAAAGCGTTATGCAAAACCTTGTCCAAAATTGTATTGCTTATAGGATAAAGATGCAAAATGTAGCGTGCGTTGGCGATTTTCAAACTAAACGTTAATGCATACAAAGTATTTACAAAGAATTTTTTGCTTGATTTTTACACAGGACCTGCAGACCTACCAGGCTTCCTTTTTCAGCCCTTCCGTAAGCCAAAGCGTATTCGCACCGCGTTTAGCCCCAGTCAATTGCTAAAATTAGAGCACGCTTTTGAAAAGAATCATTACGTCGTCGGTGCAGAGAGGAAGCAACTTGCAAAGTCCTTGTCACTCTCAGAAACTCAAGTAAGTGCTTAAATTTGGTTGATAATGTTATTTATTATACAATTCATTGTTTTTTAATTTAAAAAAAAAAATTTTTTGAAAATTTTTTAACGGTTTTTTAACGGTTTTTTAATTGTTTTTTGAAGGTAAAAGTTTGGTTTCAGGTAAGAAGTTTTTTGGGTTTTTGAACATTTAATGATAATTGTTTAATTGCAACAAATAACTAATTAATGAGTTGTGTTTAAAAAAAAACAGAACAGAAGAACAAAACACAAGCGTGTCGAGCAGGAAGAAGACATAAATATGAAAAAACCGGAAGGAAGCCGAGGACATGGCTCAGATCTCCCCTCGTCGGGCTCGAACCACTCTAACTCTGCAATTTCGGCAGATTCTTCGACAAGGAATTACTCCGAAGAGATGAGTGACGACGAAGAAATAGTCATGGACGATGAGTACTCGGAAGAAGAAGAAATGGACCATGGACATCATAATATGCACCATTTGAGCAACTCGTATTCGTAAATTCATTTCATTTTAATGTTTCTCAGAATGTACTAGTGGATTTAGCATACATATATAGAAAATGTCACGGGATCTATTATAAAATGCGAACTCTCATTAATCATAAGGTTACTTAATAAAAAAATAATTTACTGCATAATTATCATAATTCCAGTTGTGAACACATGTTTATGAAATGAAATAAATCCTAATAACCTTAAATTATTACACGAATATGTTTTATGAGCTACGTTGTTTTGCTTAATTTACTTGATTACGGGCTTGATTTTTATCAGCATTTATACTAAGCCGACATATCATAGAAAGATAGCAAAATTATACATGCTAAATACACGTGCTGCTCATAACTATCGATTTTAATTTTCCATTTCATCACAAAATCCTTTCTTTACATATTTTTTGCTTTACTCATTAAACCATCATCAATTTTCTTTTCAAACGAACTTTCGTTCAGGTCAAATAATATCACGTATCGTATCACATTCGGCAGCCGATTATCAACTCTGGTTAATGTAGAATCGCAAAATTATCATTTCACCAATCTTGTGTGTTTGGTTCACCTCAAATGAGTTACGTACTTAGTACCAATTAAAATGCTATTGCGTATTAAAAAGTGAGAAACGAGCATTTATTATTGATTAGTGATTTTCAAACTTGCTGAACGTTGATGATATCACCAGCATGCCTCTCTCCTGGTACTAATCTTACAACGCACGATTAGTGATCATTTGCTGATCAATATTTGCCGAGAAGCGTGTTAGAAGAACTGCTTCACTGGTCTGATCAACAGCGAAGCACGGCAGACTCACAGGCATTCCAAGAATATCGCAGAGCACAGTCATTCCTTCCATATTATCTACCATTTTATGGCTCATTTTTATTTACAGAGAAGTATATGCAATCTTTCTTAGAGGTTGTTAGCTGGGGATTGCATCTTGTGACAATAAATGTTATCCTACTCATCATTCAAGTCACTTTCTTAGGATGTTTCCCTCTTTATTATGGCATTTTCTTCACCTGAGAGATTCATCAAGAATACAGGTAAAACATTTAAAGCTCATAAAATTAAATAAGTAGACAATTATTTTTAAACGATAAAAGGATCATTTTAACTACAAACATGCTCATCATTATTATCCCCATCAAAAAAGT
This sequence comes from Willowsia nigromaculata, assembly GCA_034700605.1. Classification (NCBI taxonomy): domain Eukaryota; kingdom Metazoa; phylum Arthropoda; class Collembola; order Entomobryomorpha; family Entomobryidae; genus Willowsia; species Willowsia nigromaculata. The sequence continues at coordinate 25,452 of JAQIXX010001912.1, read as the reverse complement.
GCTTCAAAATGCATTCTGTATCTTTAATCCTCTTTTTGGTCAAATTGCACACGAGTAAATACTGTGTACGTACCATGGGTGCAATGCTGCACGAAACTTAATGTCCATTTGCTAATAGCACTATAATCGAAATCTGAGTGAGCATTATCATCCTCATTATTTAGAAAGCTCGTTTCGTTTACACGCATCATTTTGCCTATTTTCCACTTTTTTTCAAAATATAAGGAAATATTACGCACACATGTGTGTAGTTATGCTTAAACTTGTCGAATCTCTCTCGACCAACTGTACATAATGACCGGTTTTATTCCTTAAATAGGCAGATTGCTATTATTATTATATTATTATGATTGTTCACTGTTCGCTTTTCACTCAAGTCAGGTCGTAACAATATTTTTTCCCTTCATTTTGTAAAATGAGCACTTTTAACCGTGCTTGTTGTTCTCTGATGCATTGTAATAACGAAGAAACTACAGTTTTTTATTTCAAATTTTCCAGTTTCTAAAAGTGTTTAAAGAGATATAGTTTTGAAAATAAAATGGTGTGAGTGATTATGACTTTTTTATTGCATTTTACAACCACATTTTCTCTCTTGCTTTTGGGCATAGCTAGATCATCATGCATCCCACCATCGTCATCAAAAAGCGTCACATAACAAGGAAGGAGATTTAATGTGTTATTGTTGATGTTGAAAATGAAATGAGAAGCTAAAATGGAAGTTACATAAATAGCTAATTTCACTTGTTTAAAAATCAACATGATTAGTTACGCGTAGGGATGGGGTACTTAAATTTATGTAAACCCACTTCATGCCTTCCATCATTTTAAACTGTTCTACAGAGGTGTTAAATGAGAACGAACATAATAAGCTTCTTTATCGCAGAAGAAACTAGATTCTTGTTCAGGTTGTCATTAAAAAAGAAAAGGAATTTATTGTTGTTGTTGAGCTGCTGCTCTGCGCTGCTACCATTCCACCATTTCATTAAAAAATAGCTTGTAGTAATGAAGCGAGAAATATGAATTTCTTGGAATGATGATATGCTTGTTGATGTAGGGTTGAACGTTTATTCGTATTCAGTTTTCTAATCTTCCGGATTTTGAACTTACATTGAAGAAATCTTTGGAGGATTATTGAAAACATATATATGGCACTTTGTCTACCTAGTTAAAATTTTTGAAGAGGGAAAACATTCACTGATGGAGCATACTCCTCCCTTAAAAAAACTGAAAATGTGTTAAATATAAGTCAAGTTACGGAAGAAATTATAGTGTTTTTTCTAAAATAAAAGTAATGGGAAAGCGTGTTAAAAAGTTGAAAAATGATGACAAGGGGGAAAAGAAGGGTGAAATATGTACGGTAACAAGCCAACACATGATTATCCATGTATGTATTTTCGAAGAAGAAGAAAACTGTTCAGGCTGGGAATATTTATACAGTTTGTTCGCATATTATACACACGGTTGAACTAATAACAATATTTCATTTTTGGAAGAAACAAAGGAGCAATAGGTATAGCATCAGGTAACACACACCTTCCTCCCTGCTTATTTGCCTTCATCAAAAATCATTTTCAGAGTAAGAAGATGTAGGTTTCTCCACTGTTGTACAAATTTCACTGCTCGAGTCAGTCGTAAGATAAGACAAGTGAGAAAAATTGATATTAGACCAAACAGAAGAAATTGCTCTTGCCTGCCCATTCCCATAAGTCAAGTCATAAAATATCTTCTGACTGAAATGAGTTGCGTTTTGTGCTGCTTTGAGAGCTCGTTGGTGTATGCTTGTGCACTTTGCTAGATTTTTAGTAGAATGAGTTTTTCTATCTTTAAAACGAACAAACTCATTTTTTACTTCATCATCGTATAAAGGGGTTCCCCTTTATTTGAAAAAGATCACATAATATGATGATGAGAGGTCACAGGTCAACGCAAGAATATTCAACACTTTCAACCTTTTTTATTTTTCTTTGCTGTGGATATTTTTCATTTTTCTATCACATCTTTCCATCGCCATCTACCCCGTTTACAATTCGTATTGTTAGGAATGAATTCAAAGGCAGACTCACACCCTTTAACTAAAATTATCGTCATAATGATCATGGACTCTATCACGCTGTTGGATTTTGTTTTCCTTGGACAATATGAATGTAAAGAAGTTTTGTGTTGGTAATCCTCAGTTCCAAATGAGGTGAGCATGCAAACAAACACTGTGAGAAGTCTGAAATACAAGATGATTGATGTAAGATTAACACGAATTAAAAGTTAAGACGGAAATTCTTTAGTATACGGGTCCGCGACTTTGGCGCCAAACCGGATATTAAAAGAAAGCAATTGACCTGGGGAGTCGAATGACACCTCTCTCGGAACTCGCAAATGAGGGGTTCGACCCCCAGGGGTAATTTCTCAAGATGCCCCAAACGTGCATTTTACATGCATTTAACGTGTTACATTTCACCCCAATTAAACCCGGGAGTTTAAAATCAACATTGCAAAATTACTATTTTAACCTAACCTTACCCAACCTATCATAACCTAACCTAATCTATCATAACCTAACCTATCATAACCTAACCTAACCAATCATAACCTAACCTATCATAACCTAACCTATCATAACCTAACCTAACCTAACCTATCATAACCTAACCTAACCTATCATAACCTATCATAACCTAACCTAAATTATCACAAAATCACTAAACCCGCTTAACCCAATCTTTGTGATTCATCGATGATTCCTCACTCCCGGCTTCAATTGGGGCGAGGTGAGACATGTTAAATGCATGTAAAATGCACGTTTGGGGCATCTTGAGAAATTACCCTTGGGGGTCGAACCCTCATTTGCGGGTTCCGAGAGAGGCGTCATTCGACTCCCCAGGTCAAGGACTTTCTTTTGATATACAAGTCCGCGCCAAAGTCGCGGACCCGTATACTAAAAAACAGCCGTTAAGATAACTAGACAAATCAAGAGTTTTTTTTCATTTTATTTCCCTTTGCCAGTGAATTTTTAATTACAACCAATTCTAAAAACCGAGCAATTTACTATAACTTATTTTGTTGTGCTTTACTCTTACCATTACATCTTCCTTTTTTCCCAAAGATGCATCAATACGTAATAGATGATCCACAAATATCGTTTGGTAGTCTCAGACAGACAGACGGTTGAATATTTTACTTATTATATAGAATCGCATCACAAATACAAATCCATTGCCAGTATTCCATATAGTGAAGAAAAACTAACATAAGGGTGACTCACGCTCATATTATTTGAGTTGTACTGGGAAATTACCATTCAACCAAACACCACCACTCCTTCGACTGACTGATGGTGATTCTTTTTTTGGGTTCAAATTTTATGACTTGTTCCAAAATCATGTATGTATGTAAACTTATCATTGCAGTAGGTGTCATGCAGTGGTAAATGATACGCACAGTACGACAACTCACACTTTGCCATTTGCTGAAACAATAATAAGAAGTGAGAAAAGTTAGTAGACAGGTTTTCTGATCAACTCCCTCAGTCAGTTACAAGTTGGAATATTTGCGAGTTTCAAAGTGAGAAATAAGCAATAATAAGCTGTGTAAAACGTAGCAGGTATTCATAAAGATAAATCCCCCTTTTTTGACGATGAGCTCAAGTTAGTTTTTTTATTTCGTATAAATATATTGGTGTTTCGTTGATTTGAAATTCAAAATGGGCCCCTGTACAGTTTCGTCTTCAATTGCCTTCGATTTTTTACAACTGACTTGTAAAAATGAAGAAAATAACTTTCGTTTGAATTGGAAGAAGTCAGAGGAGTAAGTCAGGCAAGTCGGAAGAACAAATGGGATAAAACAAATTCTCTTTTTCGATTTGCAGGGAAATGGTGAGATTTTGACTGTAGTGCCTTTAAAAATCCTTTTCTCTCTCGAGCTACTTCACTTGCTCAAGTATCCGTACGTATATTTATGTACCCCAGCATAAATAACTGAAATGCCTCTATTCTGGTAAATCAGGCTTACGTGGGTATTCGAGTTTATTTATTATGGAGAATTTTTTTATTTTCTTCTGTGCCAGCAGCAGCTCACATAAAATTACACACTCGGGAGCATTCTTTCTTTAAGAAAAGTTTTGCTTTTTGCTCCGGTTGACTTATATTATTTTGGCTGGGCGCTTATTGCTCTTTTTTGGTGAAGAGGAACCTGACTTGTCTGCTTAAATTACATGTGGGTTACGTAATGCAATATGCAATACAGAAATGCCTACACTTTACCACGACTTTTGTGGAAAGCAAGGCTCTACCCTTTTTTGTGTTTTTATATTCGTTTTTTTTCCTTTTTTACTTATTCCGTTTTTATTATTATTTTGTATTATGATGGTGATCACACGATGATCGTTTGACTTGTCATGCAGCCAAGAAACACACTCAGTCACTCATACTGTCAAACAAGTCAGTCGAAAAATGGGCAAAAAGAGCGGAGAGGAATATAAAAATAAGCCACCCAAAAGTAGTGGTGTTTTCTCAAGTGTCTACTAAGCTGCAGCCAACAGCTATAAGAGGAGTAAAAACTTTGAGCTTTGTATCATGAGGTTTGCTTTTCACTTGATTGAGTTTTAGAGGAAGAAGGAGATTGTGAAAAGAAAATGGATTTGAATAAATCTTGACAAGTTATGAGATTGCGATAGACAGATAAATAGAACGATACGTTTATATGTTTTTTTACAATGTTCGACTTATTGCCACCCAGAGACTATATGATTTTAATTTAAAACGTTCACACCTCTCTTTGAGGCCAACCATGTAGTCCCCTCACCGTCTAAAAGCTAAGAGTGAAATGTGTGATAGTAACAACAAAAATGGAGAGGCGAAACACCTAAATCAAATCCTTAAACACTTTATTTGAGATTAGTGTTCCGTACATACATAATATACCCCTAAAATACACATCATTCTCTGATTTAAAAATTTGGATTTTTTGATAAAAATACTTTTCGTTTATCTTGAAAATGAGTATACAAAATTTCTCTTTGAAACCTATTTAGGTGGCTATATTAATTGAATCGAAAAAGCTGTATCCGTTGGGTGACATCAGACTCATAGTCAGTGTTACAATTAAACTATGGAGTTCTATTTCGTTATTCATGCGACATCACCACTTACTTGTGGGATGGGATCCTTCCCAAAGTTCTATGGTGCAAGCATTTATGTACATACCGTCAAGCCCCCTGATTAGTAAACATTTAGGAAAGGTAAATGTGGCCAAAATAAGGTAATTCGCCTATCCACCCATCCATCATTCATTATAATCACCATTATCATACAGTCATGAAGAACATTATAATTTTATTTGGTATATGAGTGCTTTTACCTCTCTGCTCTCTTTCATTCTTCTGACTCCTGACCCTTGCTACTTTTTTCCTTCGACAAGGCTCATAATTGTCCACATTATATTAGTAATAATAATCATCTTCATAATGGTTAAAGGAATTGGTAGCCGCAGAACATTCCTGACGATGCTTTCATGACCACGATAACGATCCCTATGAATGCGGATGCACCAAAAATGTGGTTATTCGAAAAAAGATCCCATTACATATTTTTATACACAAAACGTAAAATATATAATCAATATTAGATCCTCTCATCCGACATACCACCACCACCAGATTCTCTATACATGCATCCATCTATTTACCTTTTCCCAAACAAGCCCCAACACAAGAAGGACTATGGGTTTATAATGGTGATGACCATCATCATATTATCAATCATTATCATGCGTCTTATTCTTTCTTAGTTGGATGAACTTAATCATGATTCTGATGATGAGAAATGATGAGTTTTAACTAGGCTTGGTTTTTTGGCCTCTGGATCATAAAATAAGTGATCTGAGAATTTTAGTTGCCTTTTTGACTCTTTACTTATGCTTTTATTACTCACCCTCACTTCATTCGAACATTTCATTGCTCCTCGACATCATCAGTTGATTATCGAGAATACAAACTATTACAAAAAATTTAAATGCAAACGATATTTTTTCAAGGTTCACTTCTGCCTCAAGACAAGAAGAGGAAGGGTAAACGATGAAGAACAAAAACTTATTACATTGTAATATGGTATACAATGATGAAGAAGATGATTATTGTACAAAAACGCTAGGACAAATATGCACCCGAAAACCATTTAAGAGTTTAATAGTGTTTTAGAGTAATAATAATGATGATGGAAAACAATGCTCCCAGCTAAAAATACCAAAGAGAGAAGACAAATGAATGATTATCATCATCGTATACTTATGAGGAGATTCTCATTTTCCGCTGCTCATCATGCATGTCATGTATCTAGGTATTAAACTTTGACTCAAATTTATGCGATATTACCTCAGTCACAGTGTGTTAAGATATCAAAATATGTTAGATAGGCAGAGGTGTTCATCGGGTGAATCAGCAGAATCGTATGGTCAATATGATGTTGAAAAAATAAACGCGAAGCAGAGTTTTCTCCGACTGATGATGATGGTAAAAGCATATAAACTCATAATGCAATTAGTACCTATATCCACCTACCCAAAGTTTCATTGTTTTCGTCCTGTGACATGACAGTAATAAAATGATTAATTTACCAGTCAAGATATTGGAGCTACACGTATGTTTCTACTGTGGGCAGATTATTGAAGTATGAATTTACTATGCTAAAAACGTTAAAATATTAAAAGTTTTACTTACACCCTTACCAAGAGATGGTCTTAGCCAGTTTGCAATTTTGAGAAAATAATGAAAAGTCAGAACAATCAAATAGACAAATTCTATAAAACGTACATATTTTGGCTATAAAATTGACAGCATTCCTTGCTAATTATATGGTAATGTACAGCTTCTGCCATGCACACGTTAATCACTCCTATTTTAGATTTTCGTAGAAATCCAATAAAACTATCAAAATGATTACAACCGTGCACGACTGTAATAATGTGGCAAACCCGGATTTATCAATCAAAGTGTAAATCCGTGCCATACAAATTGATTGATCAGTTGATCAGATTGCTTGATTTGCAAAATGTCTGTTTGTTACCCAAGCTTCCCTATATGTATTCAATATTATGAACTGTGCTTGAAACACTTCTTACCGGCTTGTGCCAGTCAAATTTTCAAAAGAATTTTTTGCAATTTCAAAAAAATTAATAATTACATTTTTAACCTAAGAATTTCTAGTTTAGAGGAAAAAAAATCATTGTGCCATATTGGTTTCGTATCCGAGTTCATGATTGCGTCTTGACGTTGCCCTCAAGTGAAGTAAGTTTTTGACGAGTAGCTCATTCACAGAAATATCAACATGCAAGGTTCGTTCATCCAGCCACAAAGTCTTGTATTATTTCCCCAGTGGAGCACCCAGAGTTTTTGAGTTATACAAAAATTTCAAACTCCCAGAAAATAATCGATTCTTTAATCAACAAACTTTACATTTACATGCTTTAGTAATTGCTATCAGATCAGAAACCTATCATTTTTATAAAGTGTAATCATCCGCACGCACCCTGTGAACCAACATCACACGAAGATGTTTCTGTGTTTCTTCTTGATTCGAATTTTATCCTAAACATTAAAATTAAACATCGTAAGTACAAGTACAAACACCTGCAAAGATGACCTCAGCAAAGCAAGCTAAAGTTCAGTTGTTAATTTTGACTTTACAAAATGTTTCCAAAAATCTTAATGTGCAACAGGACATAATACTGTATTTTAAAGAGATTTGATAACAAAAAATTTAAGTGTACAAAATTTCAAGAACACAAACACGTGACCAGAAAAAAAGTATAATTTCATTTTATCATCATCTTGTTTAACATTGTGTGAACGTAATTTATTTAAAATTAAGGAAATAAGTGTACATTGCATGACTTATTTTCTTGAGAACAAATGGAGACTCTTTAACAAAATGATAAATTGCCTTCCCATGAGTGCTATCCAAGATAATTAAGATTTCAAAGCAACTTTTTTCCTCCTCCAAACGGTTCAAACTCTACTTGCTTTTTTAAAAGTAAATAAGGATTTTTTTTCATTTAACTAAAAAACAACAAAGCTTTGGTGATTTGCGCTGACTTTAATAAAAAGTCATTGCTTCTTACATTCGAATAATGTGTTTATGCTAGTGAACATAAAGCATAATCATGGCACATAACGCGACTAAAAAGTTGCAATAAAGGTAAACATTCTACACATCACACCAGACAAACAAACTATCAAGACAACAGTTAATTCTGTAATATAATGTCTTCAAAATGACACTCATTGCATGTGGGTATGAATGCGTAAAAGTCATTAAAAGTATCAACGAAACAATATCAACAATTGCAACTTTATCTCATTGTTTCCTCATTTTTTTCGCTTCTTTTCCCTCCTCTCCTTTCTTTCATTTTCTTTAGCTGTCCACACTGTATAAGTACAGGTGAATAATGATAATTGCCAAGAAGTTTGGGTAAATGGCAAAATAATTCTTATAAAACAAGCTTGTTTGAAGCAATACAACGAATAAAACAACTTTGTTTTGCGTGTTTTATTAAAAAATAAAGTCTCAGAATGGCTAAAACCTGTAGGATTTTTTTGCTAATGCGGTTTATAGTACAAAAAATAGAGTAAGCGCCCTTTTTCCTAAAAAAACATTAAATGTGACAAATGCAGGATTTATGCCAGCAATAATGTATGAAATATTAATTGGAAACGTCATGTTTTCCCTCGTTAGTTCATCTTATTCTTCTGTGTTATATGTTATGCGTCATATCTAAGCAAATGAACAACGATGCAAGTGTGTCCACACGCAAATTCTCACATTAATACTTCGTTTTTCTCTTAAAATACAATTAACATTTTCATGTATGAAAACTAGAAAAACATGCAAATAAAATCGTATTTTGAGTGTAACTTTTTTTTGTAAAAATAAGAAATCAAGTTCCTAGATGACCACTTTACTTTACTTTATTACTCTCGTTGTTGCATCCGATCATATTAGCTCTTGTACTGCAAAGGGTTATAATATTTCATATGAAATTGTTGAGATGAGATGTAACAAGGCTTGTATGTAGGTTCGCTCTCCCATAAAATGGCTCCACCTTTTCGGTAATCGGTTCCCTAGTCTAATTTCCAATTTGAAATTAAAAGTGCAAGCAAAACCATCGTACAACAATAAAGATTTTAGACCTGGATTTCAGAGCACGGCAGCATTGGCAGGTACAATACACAATACAAGCTTGCAGCAGTGTATAGTAACGAGAATCTGATATACAAAACTAGCCCTGTTATTATACCCATTTACCCATTGTTATTAAGTATTATTAGCTAACAAGAAAACAAGTGAAAAGGTACAATGATTTCTGTAAAGGATCCTCCCTGTGATTCTCATTTTCTTTCAAATAAAACGTAACTTACTCTAGATAATGTATAATGTTGTTATTTTATCATGGGTACGTTTTGCATGTTTTTGGTGTTGCGTTTGTGTGCAATCATTCCTTCAACCTGGCAAGTTCATGCCTGTCAATTTTCATTTAATTTGAACAAAACGAGTCATAATTATTGACCATTTTGCATTTTATTGGCATTCGTATGTTTTCGTTCGTTCAGTAATGGTGCTAGTTACGATATCTACTTACGCTGAAACTGCTGCTTGATGTTATGCTGGAAAATTACTCTCAATAAAATTGGAAATGAATATGGATGATATTGCTTCATTGAAAAATAAAAATACGAAAATGCGAGGACTAAACTGACAAGTATTACAGGTGCTTGGATGAAAATTGGCTAATCTTTTTTATTGCAATTGTAAATCAGTCTTTTTATTGATGGAGATGGTTTTGGTTTGATGGTGGTAGTGGTGGCTGCTTAGTATACACACTCACTATGTGTTTTCAATGTATTTGTAATCTAAATGTACAGCAAAGCATAATGATAGCGAAACGTCGAAGCTCATTTGAAAGCAATTAGTCAGCCCTAATTCGTCGCTGAAAACTTGTTCCTGTTAAAGTCGATGATGATCATCGTCGTGACGGATAATCGTGATTACTGTGCAATTTACAGATAAATAAATTGTAGTTTATAATGTGAAGGATATGTAATATCACATGAATCACTCAAAATAATCTTTGAGCACAAAATAATAATTGGTCTATTCAATGCGATACATGTGCACTAGTTTCATCAAATAATTTAATGTAATTGCTGATGATTATTGCCTTGTAAGTTGTAAGCACAAATAAATGCTAATCTACACATAATAATAAAACAAAAGTAGTTGTCATTTTTTCACCTGCAAAATTTTAGATTAGTTGGAAGCTGTCTTTTTGCATTAAGCATGCATAATTTAAAATTTCATTCTACATCTTTAGTGAGAAGAGGCCGTAGATAAGCCATATGCCAAATAGAATCATTGAGCCCACTTTAATGCAGTCATTTTACACAGCCGTGTAAACTATAACCCTTTGGTCCATAAAAAACTAATTTTGTTAGACAGGATTTCTTGGGAAGAAGTTTTGCATTTAGCAAAATGTTTCAGTTTCTTTTGCATTAGCAAAACCTTTTCTTGACTTTCTCCTGCCATGATTGCATAGATTTACAAAGAATATATGAATTTATGCCAAACTATCTAGTATTCACTTATCAGTAAGTATAGTACAGGTGGTAAACGATCTCAGGTATGAAAGTCCCATTTTTAGTGTTCTCAAACCTAACATGAGTGAAATTTAATATTAGATCTTATAATCAGTGCCAGTAACAAACACATTATTCGTGACGGTACTATATTGTGTAATTATTCACCATTACTATTAGACGGCAGCTCATTTTTTACTAACGACATCATATCATCATACAATTCACTAATAATAACATTATCATAGTAGAAGTGTTTTGCTGACTTTACTGAATAAAACGCTTCTTACGTGTGAATCCGGTTAAACACCACAGGAGTTCCCAAAAGGGAGCTCATTTCTTCCAAATTCAACACAATTCATGCATTTGAAGTCAAACTCGGCTCCAACTTCTTTTCTGCGTCCATTCACTTTCCTTCAACAAAATGATCAACATTATCAAAAGACAAACAGTTTATCATCATCTTATCCCAGGTTTAGAGAAGTGCAATAAGAGTTAAAAGAGACGTTTAGAAAAGTGACGTTTCATAAATAAATAAATAAAATTTTCTTGTTATCTAATATAAGCTGAAGTAACACTTCATAGTATGTTTCTTATTTCAAACAATTCATCCTCAACCAGCACCAGCACCTCCACCTCAGCATGGGACTATCTCTGGATAATTCATAGTGAATACAAAATGAGGGGTCAAGATTTCAAGGCAGAAGACATGAGTAGAGTAACCTAATCGAGTATATTATTACTCTGTTAAATGATGAAAATGTGTACACTTCATATTACTCTCTATTACTATGATTCAAATAGAGAAATTACACAAGAATCCGGTGGTAATTCCTCTTCACTCTTTCAAAATCCTTTAGCATTCGGGATCTCAACTGAAGACGTAAAGAGAATCATCAGCATCTCATCTCCCACCAGTGTAACAACCCGGCTGAGAAAATCCACACAATTAAGTGACCAACTACCAAGAGCTCCCACTGAGATGTCTTCTTCGCATTTTTCATGAATATAAACAACACTCCATATAATAATACCTAATAATAATGATAATCTTGATCATCATCATCATCATCATCGTGATAGTACTGATAACTCTATTAGTATTATCATTTTATCCTGCCCTTTCCTCTGTCTTTTTCTTCCTTCCCATTACATGGATACTTCCTTAACATATGAACTGGACATTTTACTTTGGAAAACCAACCTACTCACAACTCAACTGTCACTTTTTCCACATTGCATGTTCATAATAAAACAACATGAAAAAGTTTCCTTGTTATCTAAAGACCGAATCTCGTTTTCCCGTAGTATAGCAGATTATGCAACTGCTGCAACTACTTCTGATGACATTGATATGATACCATTACTAACCGTACCATCAACATGATCACTGGCAATAAAACGCATATAGGAAGGCAGCATGCTGCACAAAGGAAAAAGGAAGTAAACTATAATAAAAATGTGAATGTATACCAAAGACATTTTATACAAACTTGATATCGTAATATGCCAGTAGTTTGTTGCTGAAAACACAACATTATATTATAAAACCAGGGATAATGAGGAAGGGCTGCAGACTTGACATCTTCTTTCAGGTTTCTTCATTGTCCGTCCTAAATTATACATTTTATTACTTTGATCTCCACAAGAGATCCTGTCCGGCCATTCCATACAATACACCATCTTTTTACGCAATGTTCAAGTATGGAGGAATATTCGCTCCTTTTCCTCCAGGCAGATCTGCTATAATATTCATTCGAAGCAACGACATCGGAGCAACTTTGTCTCTGTTGTGCAGACTTTTCTTAGAATAGCTTTGTGTGAGCTTTCCTTCTTGATGCGTCTCTGATATCTTGTTGTTATCGCACAATATATTTTTCTCTCTTCACGACAAATGCAAAGGTGAAGTCAGCGACGAATATCATACTACCGAAGAAGTCACTTGATCTTGATGTTTATACAAACGCAGGCAATAAAAGACTTGATGATGAACATGCGATGATAATATCACAAAGAATATATCTCCAAGTCGCTGTGAATTTATTGTGTGTAAGTGTAATATGTTGGTAGATTGCGTTGAAGGCTCACTTTATGTAAAAGGAGTGTCTGAGAATTTCATGCTTACCTTTTGACTGCATTCTATAAGTAGGTTTTGTATGCTTAAAAGCTAATTGGCCGTTTTTACGTAGGCAGGTAAAGCGGTTTGTTGTGCATGTTTTTTATTGCTACGAAAATGCAACAAACACACTGAGATTTTTTGCCTCTTTCCTGCATAAAATAATGTGTTTATAAAATATTTTGGTTTGCTGTATTTCAAATTCGTAGTGGTGATGTCGAGTTTTCCTAGAGTTATTATTGGAATATACTCTTGTCTGTCATGAATGAATTGTTTTTATAAAGTCATAAGAACGAATAACATTCCATTCGACTTGAATAGGTTGAAAAGACATGGTTAACTAGCCTTTATCATAATTTGATACTTCGATTTGATCTCCTTCAAGTTTTTTGTTTAGGTGTAAATTTCCTCACAGCACAACATTTTTTCCTGCCTACTTTTCCAGAAGTGTAGGGTTTCGTGGTGTAGGTCTCTTCATTAAGCATTCCACCTGCATAATGATGATCATCAAAGTCAAATCACATCCTTCTAAATATTTCTTTAAACGAGGAAGCAGCGACTGCAAACAACAGCACTAACAACCGATCCCTCATTTCCTGTACAGTTCTCACCGCTGCATTTTCACCCACTCATTCTTATTTCATTCATGGAGAGCTTCGTTTTTAAAAAGCAGGAAATGAGATGCAGATGCACCACTTCGCATATAAAGAAAACTTACAAGATGCATTTTTACTTGTAAAAATCATCGTTTTTTAGAAAACATTATCTTCACAAGATTTTACATTTTCTCATTTTACGGTGAAAAGTGTGAAAGATAATGTAAAATAATCTTGTCATGTGTCAAGTACTTTAGCATCACTTTACTTGGCATATACCGTTTTCTCTTGTCGCAGCAACAACAACTCTAAAACTTTATGAAATAAACTGATAAAGTGGATGAGCATAAATAACTCCCGTGTTTAGAATAGATTTTTGTCTACATGCTATAAAAAACGCAAGATGCTCTGCGTTATGGTGCTGTACTGAAAGCACTTTGGACAACAACCTTGACAGCTTCTTTACAAGTTAGTTCATCATCATCATACCTCCTTTCCATACTTACTGCTGCTGCTGCTTCTTCATCAGTCAAATGATTTAGGAATAAGCGTTTTCTACATCGTACATCACACAAAAAGTACATTGTACAATATTTCTTGTTCATTTTTAAATGAAAAAAAATGCATATAAGACAACACGCTGTAATGCTGCTATAATATACAAATAATATATCCCAAAGGAGGTTTGCATAATAATGAGCTCCAGCAGGGAACAAAACAACAGTTAAAAAGTGAGCGTGCACAAAGAATACAGATATTTAGCCGAGTAGATGCGCCGTATGCGCACGGTGAAAAGGAAACAATTGATGTGAAGGAAGTGACAAAGACATCGGCAGTATTGTGCTTAACTGTCTGTCATACCTTGAGTTTTAATGGAAAAAGCGAGAGTACAACTAGTACAAGTAAGTCGAAGGCAAGGAGTATAAAGTGCAGTGCATCCTCTCGGTTAATCCTGCAGGGAATACTTTTCCTTTGACTGACGTATTGTTATTGAGCTCTGAAAAAAATGTTATTGGAGTCCTCTGTGATGTATGCTTGTTACCTGTGTGCCTTTTCATTCTCCATCCATCTCTAAAAGAATTTAATAAAATTATTCGCTCCCTGAGCTTCCAGAGAAGCTGCATAGGAAGAAATGATACCAAGTAAGAAACGTGCTTCCTCGTTAACCTGCTTCTTCCTGTCTGTACTGGAGTGATTTTTCTTAAAGTGAGCACCAAGGGGTGCAAAAAACGTACTCAATGAAGGAGTTAATTCCCCTGTTGATTCACATTTGTTTTCTTACACGGAGCACACGGCATGACTACCCAGCAGGGCAAAACATATACTCTCAACTTTCAGCCATGTACATATCTGCTGCCATTCTGCTATGTCGTTGTAACACATATTATGCAAGGGCAATCCATTACATTCTAAGGAAAAAGTTCTCATCTTCATTATAATATATGTTTATCATCATCATACATTATTATAATGCACCAATATAACTCAATCTCAATTTTAAATCAACTCTGACAGGTGAAATGTGATGATGGAGAAACCTCTGTAAAGAACTTTTTTAGTGTAATACTTTACGTATCGATTATACATACGACTTCATTTATAAATTACAATACTTGCTCGGAAAATTGTTATCCGTTTTTCTCACCAATCCATATCCGTAGGATATTTTTAAAACGATGTAAGATAAATATAAAGAAAAACTACTTAAAATTTGAGAATAGAACTGTACATCTTTATCGTAGTCAACCATATGTATCATAAGAATTGACCACCTAACGATGATGATAGTAAAGCCTGGAGAGCACGAAGGGAAAGGATTTCTCCAGAGGGGGTCACTCACACTTTAGTGTTTTGACACTTGGAAAACAATACCATCATGATCATCTTCCAGGAGAATTAACCTGTTTACTGGACAAGCACATCTCTCACTATTTTATTAACATATTATTAATGTTATCAGTATTGTTCAAAAGTGGAAGAAGTGGATCATCATTACCACCACCACTCATCTTCATGGTGTCTTCATTGTAATCATGATGACGGGAATGAGAATGCGTCATGAGGAGCGAAAAAGTGTACGAGGTCAACTAGCTCATCATTTTGATGCTGATCTTCATCATCGTCGTATATCGTGAGCGTGATTGATCCTTTTTAATAAAGATGCATCCTGCAAAGCAGTGTATGCTTTTATGATGTGTGCTCAAGAGGGTCCCATTACTCTAGCTGACAGTGGAACATTGTTAACCATCCTCTGGAATAAAAATCCCACTGGGATATAACATGAAATGAATAAACGAAATCAAACTTTTATGATGCGAACATACTTGTCTCAATATGACGAATGAGGAATGATAATCAAAACGACCCATAATGTTGCCAGCAATAAGAGACGTTCATTTCATCGTAGTTTACAAAATGGTCAATACGAAAGTTGCATTTATTTACACATTTTATTACAACTGAAGAAATATTTTAATACCTTATCGCATTGTGAACACAAAACAAATTTATGATGCAAAGTATTTATTACTACATATTTGCGAGCTTTTCAGATATGTAATGGAAAAATTGACACATTTTGGCCTTTGTGGGTATGCGCATCACACGAGAACAATATTGTGCTTCCCCAGCATAAAACCAATATAAGAACACCGTGGCAGGTCTAACTCCGCTAGTTTAGATGGCAATCAGAGATGATTTTGTCGATGATAGCTCACTGATACGAGGAAAAGCTCATTATCAATTTCCCGCAATCGTTTGCGGTGTTATTTCAACATGGCATTGATGTAGGTCGATCAATGAAATGTTAATTTTTCCATTGTAATGACTGCGACATATTTTGTGTGGTTTTAGGATTGCATCTTGCGGTTGATGACATGAAACTGTGAAATTTACAAGTGATGAGTGATGAATGTAGATAAAAGGTAAAGTTGAAGTTTCTCACCAAAATACCACCTATATCAGGTCGGTTTATCTGCATCGTTTATGACGAGTAACGCAGCAAATCTCTTCATATTATTGTTTTTCTGCAACGTTGAAGCAATGATGAGAATGGCTTTCCACTTAAGATTATTACTGAAAGCCACAATATTTTCATAGCTTGGAATGTAGAAGCTTAAAATGTCAACTACAGAGCGACCGTCTTTCTTCTGCATTTTGAGTACTTAGTAAAGCGAAAGGGCCATTTTCAAGTAATCCCCATAGCCAAGAGGATCACTTCACACACTTATAACTTTACTCTAGTAAAAGGCAAGAAAATAAACTATCCTTTTGAAGTATTGGTGTGATATGGACTCTAAGGATTACACGAATATCTGTGTATACATTTACTTAACTTATAGCTTCACTCATCATTTTACAGCTTTTTGTGTTTCTTTTGCCACAAAACAACATTTGTAATTATTATCTCGTTTTGATAAGCTTGTTATAAGGGCACCCTGTCGCTTTTCTATCAAAGCTATAAAACTTTTCGTTGGGGTGGCTCTTCGTCATCATCATTGTAAATATTATACGATGGAGGTGGAGTGGAAAAAGAGAAGGAAGCCGACAGTTTCAGTATTCCCCACGCACAGTTGACGGTCGGGCCTGATGTCACCCTTCTTCTTTTTTTCTGTAGGGGTGAACTAAAGTAACTGACTACCGTGAAATCAAACGAAGCTTATACTCACAATTCATTATATAAATAAGTAACCCAGTAGATAATGACTTACTCCCTCCCCTGCCATAAATATAGGAAGCAAACAAGCGTATCAGTATCAATATCATAAATATTGCGGTAGCTGCGGCGGCATCCTTTTCTTGTTTTCTTTCTTTGTCATTTCAATCTTATTAAATGCTCTATAGTTTATGACAATGACTTTCGATTGTACTTACTAATGCATATCGACAAACAGCAATAAGAATGTTATACACACAGAAATACAAGTGTGTCAACTTGTTTTACAAAGTATGAGCATATTCCTTGAATTAATTTATTGACTATTATTGGAAGCACCAAGGGAGAACCACAAAGATACCGAATGATTATGTGCCGTGTCAATTTAGAAATTGGAACGTTTAAATAGTTCGTGAATTCCTTCCTTCATTCGATTCCTGTGATTACATGCATACGACATAAACGACGTACTTACTCGCTTTGTTAACGCTAAACCAAGCCAATAATATGAAGAAGTAAAAGGAGATCAATTTTATAATATTATAGGGAAACCTAACTTTAGATTTTGAGATTCCATCATAGGGTCACTCAACAAATACCTGTTAGAAAACATTATTACTCTACTACCAAGTCAAAATTACATTTGACTCGAGTGAAAATATTTTGAAATATTTATTGGATTGGATTTTCACATATAGAAATCACATAATGTGGTATTTATGACACCAATGTGTGAAATTGCAAACTCCAAGTAAAGTTACGAATAGAATTCATGTTACACTTTTAAGCAGTTAGTGTACTTACCTATATAACTAATTCGATTATGTTAACAAGGTCTTAAACGTCATAAATATTTGTTTTCTTTGTGTTTATTATTCAAAAATGATCATGCTTGTGTAACATCAAACAATTCACAATACCCCAAATTATATTGGTACTGCACGTGCACTAATAATCTACCGAACCGAATAGGCGTTTGCACCCTGAGTTTCTTATTTTAAAACATTGTGTTGCAATTACAATGACTGATGAAAATGTTAAATACATTAAAATTTGTTAGCAAAGGCGTGACATAATAGTGTGACATTTCTTATATGTATAATGCATCATTGACTGAGGTCATCATGATAGATTTTAAACAATATTCAATGAGTTGTAAATGTGTAACTTATAAAGTTGCTCTTCTCATATAATCTGACCGAAGAGGTAAAATGTGCAATACTTCTCACGGTTCTCACTAGTGAAAGCACCAAGCATCCCTTGCGAAAACACACACCTGTTCTCAGCCAGACTATAATAATAACCAGTGGCGCACCTTGGTTCTCGATAACCAAATATTAATTAAATTAAATGTCATTTTTAAATATTTCCTTCGCTTACTAGTTCTAGCTGCGTGTAAAGCTGTTAATTAAAACGCACATACCTAATACAACATATATGTTTATACATACATAGCCAGTTATCAGCTCATGATTATTGTAATTGTAACCACTCGTATGAAATGTGGCATTATCTCATCATCAGCAAGATGTCACTATTCCCACGGTTTGTAGGTATGCAAAAGATGACATTCAATCATGAAGAATATTATTATTGTATTTTCGAGGAGAGGGTCAGTATCTTCCCCAATTATTGTTCCACAGCAGTGGTGTTGTTTTTAAACAAAATTTTATTTCCGAAGGATTAAACAAGAATTTTTGGCAAGTAATTTCAACATGTTGCAATTACTCAACATAGTAGTATCCGTTTCAACAATGGCTTTTGCCATTGATATGTGTAAGATAATGAAAATTACTAAAATTACGTAGCATTTGGAGTCTGGTGGACAATTATTTCTGTTAATCAAATGTTTTGTAATGATAGCACCAAACGTGGTCGGGGGTGCAACAGACTCAAAGGATGCTCCGTGGATTGTTAGTCTTCAACTAGACGAAAATGACTTTGCGTATTGTGGAGCTACTCTCATTAATTCTACTCAAAGGGGAGGACCCGATAACTGCTTATGTTCAGGATGGGTTGTTACAGCAGCTTCATGCTTGAGATTGAATGGAATCAATAAAACAATCATTGCAACTCTGGGGTAATGGGACTTTTCTAAAATTCTGGTGAAAAGTATTGATGATACTATTTCAAAATTTTCTATGCAGAAATCTGGACTTGGAAAATCCTGACCAGGACGAAATTCGCTGTGAAATTGTTGAAACATATTTGCATCCAAACTATACTGAGTACAAATTAAGTTTATCTTTTATTTATCTTTTCTTTTGCTACATTTGAAGAATTAAATATATTAAAATATTTACAGGACTACTCGTGTAAATGATATTGGACTAATACATGTATACTTTAATTATACGCTTGACGAATGTGAGAAAAATCATACATGCGATATGATTCCACATTTAAGATACTGGAATGAACACGGAATCAACGAAACAGTTTATCGTAATATGACAAAATTGTAACCCTAAAATTTTATGCATTGGATTCTTCTATTGTGTTTTTATAATCTTGCACCTAGCGTTTATCAATGCGACAATTTATGGATGGGGACTAAAGGCAGAGGATGGTCTTTTGCAAAAAAATCTCCAAAACACTACAATATCTTTGAAAACGGACAAAGAATGTGCAGATGACTATGGGGTTGACGATTTCCAATCAGCGAGCATGATTTGTGCAGGTGGACAAGGACGTGGTCCATGCTCAGTAAGTTTAACAATTTGCATTGTTTGGAACACTTTTATGTCTATAGTTAGTAAGATTATGTCCAACACTCATTATTATTATGAATCCACAGTTTGACACTGGTGGTCCATTAACTTGTCAATATAAGCAAGAATCTGAAGAAGATGAGCACATATTTCTTTGTGGAATCGCCTCCTTTGGAAATGGATGTGGACCAAACAGTTTTCCATCGGTATTTACAGACATTTCGACGAAAGATTTTGTGACTTGGATTAATGATACGATAGCTAATAGTACTAAATCGATGTGAAACACATTTCTGCTTCCAAATATTTTCATATAATTTTAAATAAAATGAGAATTCATGGTG
This sequence comes from Willowsia nigromaculata, assembly GCA_034700605.1. Taxonomy (NCBI): domain Eukaryota; kingdom Metazoa; phylum Arthropoda; class Collembola; order Entomobryomorpha; family Entomobryidae; genus Willowsia; species Willowsia nigromaculata. Next base: position 5,412 of record JAQIXX010001912.1, on the reverse strand, counting down.
CGGTCAAAAATTTATTTCAGAATCAACAATAAAACATTCCATATCAGAATTCTTTTCAATAAGTTCATTGCATAACTTTCCGAGGTGTTTTCTCTTTTCTTTTCATTTTATCTTATCTCACCTTGTTTTTCCTTACGCAGTGCTCATTGAAAGTGCCAAAGGTTTTCAGAATGACACCTCATTCCATTCAAAATCTAGATAAAAACTAATCCAATTGACAGGTAAACAAGAACGAATGATCATTGATACTTTTTATATATCACACACGCACGATAATCCTTTATTATACATTTACTGCTACCCATTTATTATTTGTTATCATTATCGACAACAAAACTAACAAGCGCATCTTGCCATTATCTTGTTATGTGTATCCTCCAAACGTTCATGTCCAGTATACTCATGAACTCTTGTTTGTTTTGTTACTGTAATACGTACACATATAAACAGCTTATGTACATGGCAATCCATTCTACTAGAAAAACGAATGTAAAGAAACTGATTGAAGCCCAAAAGAGATAACAGTCCTAATCCCTTTTGGTTCTGGTGGTGGCGATTGGGATGATTCTGCTGCTGACACGATCCGACGTACGAATGAATGCCTATTGCACACACACAGTAGTGGCAGCAGCAACCAGTGTAGGTATTTTGTTATAGGTAATCTATTATTGCTGTTGTAGATAATAATGAAACATAAAAGCCTACATACCTACCTACATGGCCATCTACAAATACAACATAAGTTTTTATTTATGTGTATTAAATACACGCACAAAAAGATCATACGCTTCGAACGAACGTACGCCAGGAATCATTACCATTTTTTCTCCTCCTTTTTTGTAACTCTCTCACAAAAAGGCTTATTTTGGAAGGAGAAAAGGCAGAGAAAACCAAGATTTAACCCAAAGATAACTTTTAATTTTTATATTCTTGTTCATACAACTATTTCCATATAAAACATACCATATTCCAAACACTTGACGAATAAGAGGGGGAAAAGGTTGAGGAAAATTACTATATTGCATCGTCTATTTCTCTCCTTCCTCCAAAGATGATGATAGGAACAGCAAGTGTGGTTATCTGTCAGTAAATTTTTGACTGAAAAGGTTACGTCGTTAAAATGTATAATAATATACGGAATAAAAGTTATCGCTTAGGCGGAATTGTGTTCCTGTTATAATTACTACCTGTGAAAGGATAGCAAGAGATGAACAGAGCAAAAAGCATTTGTAGCAATGATGCTGAGGACTTCAAAATAAGTTCACAGAGAAAAGTATATTATCCTATTTACGAGATATTGATCTAGATCTAATATATTATATTTCACTCGAAACAAGGAAAAAACCCATGAGCAGGTAATGGGATCAATTGACTCGTTTAGGAAGAATAATAAAGTAAGTCTCTCTGGACTAAATGTACGCTTCTTTAAAAATCATTATAGTTGGGATTTCAGGAAAAATTCCAGAGAAAAGGAATTTTCAACTCTTTCTTGAAAGTCATTTTGACTTTCATCAACATCAACCTGACTTCTCAAACAAAAACCTAATTGTTTCATAAAAGACTGAGAATCAATACGATTTCTTTCAAATAATTTTTGCAGACATTAGTTGTTTTTAGAAAAGAGCATTAAATGTTTGGGAAAATGATTTTTCATTATTTATTTCACCTATTTTCAAAGAGAAATTATTGCAAAACGAAAAGTTGTGTTAACTTAATTTAGTAACTATATAAAGGAAAAGTGCATGAGCATCCAGTTGAACACACACTCATGCTTGTAAAATATACAAATTAACGGGCTAACGCCTACGATAAACTTTCGGGAATGAAATTCTATCTCACATGGGTATATTTTCATATTTTATTATTAAGCAAGTTATGATTAGTGTGTAAAATAAATTGCTCAATCAACATTTAAAGTCCCAATCGTCATCCCCACATCGTATACATATTCTTTCGCATAGAAATGTTCTTGGCTGGATAACTTGAGCCAACTTAGTCCGACTCAAGTCTCAACCCAAAATAAAAACGTTTAAATTACATTCCACTTTTTTGGGCAAACAGTACTTAAAAAGTGGAAGATTTACAACCAAAAGTCATACCATGTCGCACACACATGAGCACATAAATATACAAACATAGAGCTTCCTCATCTTCTCTCTTTTTGGTCTCTCAGCAGTAAAAGTTGAAAAAGGTCAAAGAGGTGAAAACACATTACATTTTTTCAAAAAAGATACACCTATCTACACTAAGCATATTATATCTTATCCTACGCTGGAGTGAAAAGCTTTAATGTGAGCACTATTATAAATGAAAGAGCAAAGCAATTAATGTTATTTTCTGTGAGAATGATAACATATGCTCCCTAGTTGCTCATTACTGGATTATTATACTGAAAATGCTATCAAGAAGAACACCATCATCATCAACACCACCACCATCCATGCATGCCTTAATCTTATCACATCAAGATACCCATCCACCTCCTCGCCTAACTATGTAAAGCACTGATATAGTTGTACAGGTTGTTAAATTTTTTCTTCCCTACGCAAACTATCCATCCATCCCAATAATCTTTCCCATCTTGTCGAGTGTATCTCTTCTTTGTGGTTAATTGAGCCTTTTAAAAAAGCACCAAGTGTGAGATGTGTGATAGTAATTGTGTGCTTATGAGCCTCGCTTTCCTTCTCGGGCTCACTCTTCGCGGTAATGATAGCTGTTGTGCAGTATGTACAAACGAACGACAAACGGGATCGTCAAGTTGTTTTAAGCCTATTTAACGCGTTTACTCGACCCATAAAAATACACGAAAAGAATCGTAAAAGTGTAGTACGCGTTTGTGTGGAGCATTTCAACCTTCTTTTTTCCTCTAATAAATTCCTAGAAAATACATCACAATTTCTTCCCTTAATTACTCTCCTTTGTCCGTCTTAATAACTCTGGAGGTTTTAAAATTACGACATTGCCATTATTACTATTATTGCTACTTCTACAACACACCATACACTGTGTACTACCACAAGCAAAACAACAGTAATATGACCTCTTATTATCCATTTAGAAAAACGAACATCGTTTGCAGTATATTGACCGAAACGGTGGAATATAGCAGGAGAGAGTAAGCTTTATTGCAATTCCACGCTCAATTGAGTTTACTCACGTCTGTATGACAAAATACAAAAACTCTTTCTCCTCTTTCCCTTCCAAAACACTAACTCATGACAAATGACTTATTTTTCTCAGGATAAAAGTCAATGAAGATGTTTTACTTTGAAATTAGCTTCGCTCTGCACTCTCCCGTCTCCATACTAAAGCAGCAGTTGTAATAATCTGTACTGGAGTATCTTTTTATTGCCCTTCTGCTGTGGAATCAGATTACCAAGTTTACACCCATGTTCTGCATGCAGACATGCATACTCACAGCGCAACAATCGACAGTATACAAAATTATTGCAATTGTCAACTCGGTTTTTTTTGGGCTGGGCATGAAATTGCTGTCAACGTGTTCGTGTTGCATTATCCCTTTCTTTTCTTTGTTGCTGCAAGATTATGCGGTGCAGTGGTCCTTGTATCGATTTGCTCAGAAAAGTAAACTGATATATATTCCTGCTTGTTTGCGTATTGTTGTTTTGATTGTTGCTGCTGCTTTTACAATGCCCATTTCATACGCTTGACTTGTGTTTATTAAATGCTATGTAGTGAGCATGTATCTTATCTTGTTCTACATTTTTATGACTTGTACAACCCGAACATGGAAATTGAGAAAATAGACACAGCTTGACTACTCTTTTAATTTTACAGCATTTGATTTCCTTAACACTTATTATTAAAGAGCCCAGTAGCTCGTCTTCCAGCTATAATAATATGCACTGTAATAGGTAGAAGATTCTGTATCTGTACTGAAATCGCACGGTTGTCCCTCGTGTGTATAATTGGCTTTTTCACAATACAGTTGCTGTAAAAATGGAGCAAATCCTCGTTGAGTACTGCATTCAGTTTGCGTCTTCCTGTGTAACGGATAAATGACTTCTTTCTACTTGAAATGGTCTGCAATGAGCCTTAAAATAAGGGGTTGGGTAAAAAATTAAAAGGAAAGGCGATACAGTAGCGAGCGTGCAAAATTATATGGTTTTGCTTGTTCTCGTATTCCCATTCATATTTTGTGCCTTCTAGTACTTTAGTGGCTGCATGCAACACAACCAGTGATTTCTAACCGGCAGCTTCTTCTATGTGGGAGATACGCATTGGTATATTGTAATTGGAGTTTAGTGTGGTGTATGCACTTTAAAAATAGTAATAAGTGTAATAACTCTTGATGGCTTGAAATTTAAAGACTTATTGAACAGAGTGCAAAACTAATATTGTCCATGTTTGGTAGTCTTCATAAGGACCACCAACCTACCTAAAATAATTTCCCTGCTAAGAAAAGGGAGTGCATAGCCATTTTATTAGTGTTGTTGTGCTACCGACACACTAGTTTCAAGTTGTGGGAGCAATGATTGAAGTTTCTTTTGTGTGCTGAGCAATAAAATCAAATATTGGAAACACTATTATTAAGGTTTAAATGAAGTGAAACCAGAAACGCAATATCCTCTTTGTATGTACTTCATTCAATCATGAAATCAGTAGTAGGTGTATGCTGATTTTGTCATTTTTGGTAAAAACTCGTTAAAAATTATAGCTTTAAATAATACACTAGATTTATTGGGTGTGTTATGAACTGTAAATTATCAACTATCGAATTTAAAGATTTTATGCAGCTCTAGACTGTGTACATATAATTACAATATTATGTGTTTGTTAAAGGTACTTTGGTATTCCCTGACGGAAAAGAGACTCGGAAGAATTTAAGAAAAACAGAGTAATCTTAATGCTTATTCATAATAGAAAAGTTTGCCCAGCGAATTGCACTGTGTTTGACTCCTACACCTCATCTACCCATCTGTCACTACATATTATTACGCTTGTTTGTTCCCCAGAAGAACCTAATAAAAAGATGTCTAACGAACCATGCCGTGTCATGTGGTAACTTTTTTGCCACACAATCATGCCTCATATGAGTCTTGTTTTTGTTAAACTGCTTGAGAGTTTTGAAGGGAACGGTGCGCCTCTTGCCTACGCTTCACGTCTTGCCGCTCGACTCGACTTGTTCCTGGAAAGACTTGCGTTAACTCATAACACTACGTACATGTTTATGATGATCATCTTTACGATGGTTTACCATAATATCTTTATGACAAGTATACATTTCATTGTTGTGTGTACCCTATTTGTTATCCCGCCCTCGATAAACTCAGTAACAAATCTCGGGATAACAAGAAATAGCCGTTATCTGCCGACTACAGGTGCCTGACTGGCTGGAACTTGGAAACCCGTGTAAATAGAGTTCCAAGAACGCTTGACAGATAACAACAA
>JAQIXX010001911.1:0-28827 GCA_034700605.1 Willowsia nigromaculata | reverse complement strand
TCAGAGATGACATGTAGAAGGTTAAAATGATTACCTATGCCTTTGGTATATATTATGCAATATAAGTGACAAGCGTTACTTGTTTGTTTTACTCTGCCAACTACATGCATTAAAGGTGAGTAAAAATTCTCTTATTTTAACTCTTATTTTAACCGTATGCATTTTTGCATTGCACTCACTTTAGCTCAGTTTGCCTGCGACCTTGTTTTTTATGCTTTTCGTGAAATCACGACCATTTAATTGCATTATGCTACAGAAAATATAGATTTTTATATACGTAGATTCGTATAATTATTTAAAACCGAAACTTTAAAAATACCAATGTTCATTTTGAAACGTAAAACTATTTACTTTGTGAACAAGAAAATACTACATTTAGCAGTTTCATAAATCCAATGAAAACACACCTAAAAGAGGATGTCGGATGCGTACCTTATCATAGCATATTTCTGAACTTGTTCGGTATCGTTCGAAATAGCCCATTTTCCTTGTTGGAACATAGCTTATCGGATTGACTTATAGTTACAATGATCTTCTCTTCTCCTTGCTGTTAACAAACAACGCAGTAAGCAATAGTGGCGACTCTTTGTAACTCTGATATTTTCGAAATCTTATTATATGAGCGTATAATTTTATTTTTATGTTAAATAGATAATCATAATAAAGGGTAGTATAAAAGAGCGTGGACCATTATTAAATTGTATTCATTTCTGTCGAAGGCTTCAAATTGACAAGAATGATAGAAAACGCTTCTTTTGGAAGGGGTTGATATGAGCAGTTATCACCCCAACCAAATTAGAAGTTTCCTACACAAAAATTTCACGCGTAAGTAATCCTTTTGATGAAATTTGTACCACATACATACTAATGACAGTTACAAGAAGATGCTGATTACCTCCTCAATTGTGTTTACGCATTTGCCCACCACCACATCTCCATTTTTGCAAGAAAATGTAGGTTCATCGCTCACCGCATTATCTAGCTGAATGAATAGAATTATGACAATAAGATAATATGATGATTATGCATAATAAATCGACGACTTTTAAAGCAAAATTTTGTGCACATTTTATAGTCTATAAAAACAATTTTATGGTGAGGGGGTGGTGATCATCATTATCATCATATGATAATGATCATCTCTTGTTACACACTCAACACTCAGAGTCTGAATAAGCAAAACTGCTCAACTTCAATTCGAATTCAGGTGTAGTGCGCATAATGGGTGTTGACTGATTGACTTGACTGGTACAAGCAATCCTCTACTTTACTCTCCTGTTTTGACATGGCTCATTGACTGTCTACTCCAACTACCTATATGTGTTTTCATCTCATATTCTGAATAAATTGTGCATATTATTATTAAAAGACGAGGAGACTGATGATGTTGATTGTAGACGGGAGGCAATCACATAAAAACGAGATGAAATGGAATAGGTACTGAGTCCCCTCGAGGGAACTAAACTACTATGACTATATAGCTATACTATAGATACCCAATAGAATAAGTTGGAAGGAAATTTTTTTGAACAATCATATCATATCACAACACGTCTTCATTAATGTGTATTGATTTTCTCCTTTTAACTAGGACTTTGTGATGGACATCTTTGTGACAATGGCATACTAAAAAGATGAAAACATGATTGATATAAACTTACAGTAATTGAATGCCTCGACTAACATAACTACGGAAACGAAATATGTCCCGCTGACGGGGTGCATTTTTTATTAGGAAATTTTCTTTCTTTTTTTTCGCTGTTCAATCACTGACAATCATATTAATTTTATTGTTATATTACTGTGCACAATACCATCGTCAATGTTTTATTCTACACACCATATTTACTTGTTTCTTTTAGAGATTGCGAATAACTCTGCATTGTTGTAGGAATAATGGCGATGATGATCATTTCTTCGTGACATGTCATAGCTCATCAATATTCGTGAAATGAATATCGATTTTATTTGCGACTATTTGATTAGTCCTTCTGATTTTGATTTCGTCATAACTTTTACCGCATTTCAGCAACTCTCTCAAATTAGCTATTTTGTAAAAAGTTTAATGTAAATAGAAAGTGGAAAAAGTTTATTTCTAGTTCGGGGCTAAGGATTATTCAATCCGTTCGTATTGTTCGTGTATTTTTGTAGCGCAAAAATTTCCTTCATGTAACATCATCAGGATCAGGATCTTTGATTAAGTAGAAGAAATTACGTACCTACTTACCTAATCATCTGAAATGTTTCAGTCGGTAAAAATTCAACGCTTTAAAAGATTGATTTACGATTCGTAATACCACTTACCTATGCAAAACATTATTTATTACGATGATTGTTATTACACTTTCGTGGGTCCATCAGAGTTGATAACTTTTAGAATGCCGCTGATACAGAAGTTGATCACGCAATACGACATAGTAATATACATGCAGCATAGAAAGTGAAATGAAAATCAGTTTCAAATTGAATAAAGTGATCTGATTTCATCAAATGGCAATCGCAATTTGGCATAATGTCTTTCAAATCATCTTTAAAGCCATTCTTAGCCAGTAGGACTGAGCTAAATTAAACTACATTTAAACGCACGCTAAGAAAGGCTACGCACTCGCGTTTTATTGTTGCGTGTGCTCAGGCCAATTTCTGTTTGTAACAACAGGCAGCGCTGTTATTATAAGACCTTTGCGAAACAGTGACATAACCAAATGAATTCGACATTGTCACATAATTTTCGTTTTTGAGTTTAATAGACAAAAAATCTTTACTATAAAAAATGGCCGTAAACTTTCAAGAAAAAAGGTTCAGAGGCAATTTCTTTTTCCTGATGCATAAATTGAATTAAGTAACAAATGAAAAGAGTGCGCACGCAGAGATTATTAGAGAGAGATTTTTGCTTCATGTTCAAATCCGCCTGTCAACATAAAATTCTTCAACATCCATTTATTTAAGAAATAAATATACTATAAACGACAGAAGTCAGCAAAAATAGCCGGTAAAACTGCACGACTACCTCCGATTATCAAATCCTGCTGCTAAATGCTGCGTATGTTATCTGTCTACAATGAAACTTTAGGGCATATTTTTTGGCAATCTTTTGCCTACAAAATGGATTAGAGGAACGTAGCAAAGAGTAAGTTGTTAAATGAGAGGGCCCCATTGCAGTTGAGAAGCTCAAAGTACAGCATGCCATAGCTTTGAGCGATTTAAAGTTAACTGTTAAAATTCTTTCCGTGCATTTTTACCTGTTATTAATAATTATATGTCTACAAGTTTTGCGTCAAAATATTTGATGACCTGCCACAGAGTTGCAGCAAAGCAAATTATACAAGATAATTATTTTTTTCATAGCACCTGTTTAATGCATAAAATAAAGTTACGAGAAGGTAAATCAGTCCTATGATGAATGTGATCTGTTACGTCGACAAAAATAACAACTTTTAAGAGTTTTTTGTTAGGAAAGTATTCAACGTATAGTTTAGGTGGGCCTTTTAAAGAAAAATAGCGTCGATAAGCTGTTTATGTAATTTGTAAGCTATATTCAAGATTGCACTGGACCTGGTCCCCTGTGTCTTTATGTAGCAGCATGATGGTATGAAACATTTTGTGATATATTATATCCAAAAAATGATTGATACATGTTCGAATGTGCATACTGACAGTTCAAATAATATCAAAAAGCTTTTCTGCATCAGTTTTTGTAAGAATAATCCAAACAACGAACTAGAGAAGGCTTTAAGGGATTTGCTCCATTACTTTCCCGAAATAGAATTGATCTTCACTGATCGTTTAGAAAATCATATACTTATTGGTTTTTTTTTCATGCTTTATTATGCCGTTCTTGTCCTCTCTGCAGTCTGCCTGCATACATATGTAGGTATACATAGGGTACAAAACAATATAATATATCAATTCATTCAGCTCAGTTTAGAGTTCGGACTATCAACTATCGCACGTGTAGATATATACCCATGCATTCTCCGCAAAAAACTATTATGCCAAACAAAAGAATTTTGAACAACATATTTAGATTTTTCACGTGTCATCGATAACAGCAACGATAAGCATATATAGTTTTGAAAAAGAAGATCATGCTGTATGTAGATATAATAAAAAGTAATACAAACAGTGCACAATACAATAGTTGATAGTATGGTTAATGCGAAAGAACATAAATGGAAACACTAATTCACAATATACATATATTTTAAAGTGTTGACAGTTAGTTATTGTTTCCCAAATTTAACTTAATCCTCAAATGCACACTAATTTGCACAAGTGTATGAGTAGAATTTATTATATTATTCATGTATGTGATTACTCTTGTCTTGAGAAGTTACAGCATCGTTTTCTGAGAGGTTTATTACTAAACCCATGCAGATATTATTAGAGTTACGTCTGAGCTATGAAATATACATTTAGGAGGACTGCATTTTCAATATTTTTAAGTAATCAAAAATGTGATCGTGTGAATGTCACAAAAACAAGCATAAACATTCCGAATAAGAACATTATTGTATTATTGGTTGTGAATGTTGCGAATTGCGAACTACCAACTTAAGCCGTCCAAAGACGCGGCGATTTTGTTCAATATTGAATACCATAGACCATGTCCTTTCGAATTACGTAACGATCTCAATCGTTAGCTACCAAATGCACAAAGTTAGTACTGGTATTTCACGAACCACGTCCTCAAAATAAATGAGATGACGGCATTGACAAAATAATTGTTTCATATTATAAGAATGTTTGTGCATAATATTGAGTGAAAAATACGCACACCTATATTCCCTTGTTTTACCAGTACATTCTGTATTTATGTACTTCCACTTCTAAAAGTCAATCTAAATTTAATATGATGATTTTAATGTTAAGAGTACCAAGAGTTAAGAGTGACCGCAATTGTGCCAAGTTGGCACTGCCAATTCTTCGAAAGAAAGATGGGGTTCTGGGTAGCTACAAATAAAACTGAAATAAAGCATTATAAACATCAATGCAATGAACTTCAAGAATTTATATATTCTCACAATAACCCACTATATGTAAAAGTAATATAGGTAGCTGGCAAAACAGTAGTTTTAACTACAGTATGCTACCAATTACGAATATACAAGCAATGAAGTTGAGAGGACCAAGCCCAAAATCTTTGATAAATTAAATGTAACCGCAGCCCCGATCGAGTATGTTGATTGCACTTATCGTTTTTAGCGAAATATTTCTCATCTCAACAAAGGCCTCCAAACGAAAGCCCAGCTATCAAAGATTTAGAGTATCTGAGTGGGATTTCTTAAGGATATTTATGAATCCCTTATTCTTAATACGTACTTACAATGAATAAAATCAGAATAATGCTGCCCTTTAGTATCTGACAATACAATGTCGTGCATATATAAAGCAATTTTTTATTCTTTTTTTGTTAACAACTGGACTATATGAGAAGGATTGAACTGGAATGGAATTCATCAATCTAGAGTACTCGACATAGTGAGATGATGACATGAACATATTTCATTTCCTCTCGCGTTGTACCATACTGATCTGTATTTATTTAAAATTTCTTGCGAGAAAAAATATTTTGTATCTTGCATTAAAACTTCAAATATTATTTTGCTGAGTTTTTGCGCTTTGCTGTGTCAATATTTCATACTCATTTGGATTGAATTTGCAGTAAAATTATTACCTTTCACAATCATGTATGAAACTGGATGGCACTTTACAGCGATTCTTCTAAGAATATCAATAATCAGGGCAGCGTTTAATTAACAACAAGTGATCCGTGCTTAACATTAAAAATAAATGCAAATTCCAAATATTTCAGTTAATTATTTATGATTAAAGTGCAAACTGAGAGCAGTGACAAGTACAAGCGGAAGCCACAAACAAAAGACACGACGAACAACGTGTAAACTGCTATTTGATCACGTACAAGAAATAATTCTTAACTGCGGCTCCTCTGTATTGATTTACGTATTGTAATTGTAATGTAGTAAGTAGTAATGATGATGCAAATTGCGTAATTCTTGTACAAGTAGCTCATGACTTCGTGTACGCACCTTTGTAATATTTATGGTTATAGGGTTCACAAAAGTTAATGACTCAATCAAAAGTTACTTTTATAGCAAAGGCATACTATGCTTATTCCGGATTATATTTTGGTGTGGTTATAGTTGTCGGTGGCCATGCATGATGTTGATTATTAAAGTGACATTTTGTTAACTTGTATCCTCGATGCTGTGTCAGCGTACGATTAAACTTGTATCGTAAACATGCGTTTCATTCTCAAATCGTGCGTTCAGCAGCAATCTAAATGTGACCTGATTTGACTTTTTTGTTTTAAGATTTTGCGTGCGATATGCATCATGGAAGAAGGCGTGTGATTGATAAAGATCAAACTTGAAAAACGCTGAGTCATAGAACTAATAGAAAACGTAAGAGTATGTACTGTCAATTATTATAAAATGGCGATCTACAAGATAGTAACAGTAACAAAAATAGAAAAATAGCTTTCAATGAATGTGACTTTTCTCCTATACTGGTTACAAGTATTTGCACTAAACTATTTGTCAACAGGAAAATAATAAGAGGCTCCTTGAGTAACAATTGATATAGGTACATTTTTGCAAATAAAATCCCTTTGCACTTAATCGAGGCAATATTTTCATCGTGTCAATTCAATTCTGCGAATGGATATTATGTATGCATCTAACCTTAATACTTTTTTTCAGAAATTGGACTTATACCTTTTTAAACAAAGCTCTAAATTAAGTGCTGGCTAGATAGCTATAGATATTGATTTCTCAGTGGGATAGTCACTATGCACATGCATTACATATCTTGGCATTGAGATTATTGAAATTATTAGCCGTTGGCTGAATTGAATTCTTAATATTATTGATGTTTTAACAAAAACGTGCATACGACACGCATGCCCTTATTAACCATTATTATGCATGCGTACCGTATACTACAACTATGTGTCATTTTGTTTTGCATCTTTTTAATTACTCTAAGTAATAATTTGCCAGCGGTTGGTACAGCTAGATGGACATGTCATTCATTTCATTGGATCCTATTCTTTCATTGTTTGCTTGTCAATTGAACACAGAAACAAAACGAATTGTTTTGCATCATGCACGGTGCATATATAACATACACCGTACTTGACAATACCAATCACAAAAATTGAAAATGAGATACGTAATATGTGTATTTCTATTTCGCTATACCATATGCAATCACCACATAGCGTAGGTGCTTTTATTTTCTAGAAAAAAAATCTCTGATGATGGCATTAATGAAGCAGGACGTGACAGCAGAATGTCAAGAAGTCCGAGTTTTTGCTGTATTGTATCTCAGAGCTATAATATAGTCTTCAATTCATTTCATCCCATGAAGTTGAAGTGACAAGCCGACGGAGACGATACTTCTTTCATGGTCACTACTCAGAATAAGTTATGAAATCTTACGAGAAGCAAAAGGAAACAATTAGACGATTATGATGACGACTTTTGCAGGTGACATTCATTCATTAAATTAGCTCAACAAATTGAAAGGCTACGTGTTTAAATTTGCATACTGCAAGCAAAAGACAGTCCAACATAGAACCCAATTTCGAGAGTTCGTTCTAACTCAAGTTTTGAACAAACAGCAAATTTTGGAAAACAAATAATGCCGACCTGTGGTGTAGCATAAATATTTTTGAAATGCAGATAATAAAAATGAAACAAAGTATTTTTTTAAATGTGCAAGTGCAACCATGTACATTAAACTACTGATCATCAAGAGACTCGACGAGGTGATTTTGTAGCCAATTTAAGATTATTATGAATGTAATCTATATACTCCAGTCCACGCAGATAGGTATGCACCTCAGCTAATAAAATGGAAAAGAAGATATTCCCTTGGATGTCGCTTTTGCAGACTAAAGAATTTCATTATAATGTTAGGAATTTTGACACAACAGAATTGTGGGACATCCCACAATATCGATAAAGCCTGTGACTTTACAATACCATCAAAGGGCGCAAACAGGAATACTCACTGACGACACAATGGGAATATTATCCTAAGTCCATTTACGACGCTCTTTTATCGTGTGGTTGTTCCTAATTTATTATTGAGGGCGATTAAAGGTTATATACCTAAACGTGCACATTTTGATGAAGGGAAGGGAAAAGGATCGCAAACGTAATCTTGGCTATCATATAGTATTACAATAAAATTGATCTTTTGAATACACATCCAAATTGGCTCACCATAAAGATGATTTGCATATTGGAAGAACATGCCCAATGAAGAATTGGATCCTAACGAAGAACTTCAATGAGAAATTCTTCTTTTTTCTTCTTTTTACGCACCAGCTTGATTTGAATGTCGAATGCCGCACACATCAACAAATCTCGTGTCTCGATGTCACAGGAATATTCATACTAACTAAGTTCTCAATGAGCTTAGAAAGGAATTAACCGCAATAGACAATATTATGTACCGCATGATACAGATACGTAAAGGTCGATTTTATGGATGCACCATTGTTTTTGGACTTGAATCACAGTTTGTATTACTTTAATTAACAAAAGATGGACCTTTATAATCATCTTATAGTAAACTGTAGTGGCGTAATCGTTGTGAAGTTTATGGTTAGTCTTTCACTGTCATTTTTGTCAATGTCAACTCCATTTTTGTCCCACGGTAAATTAAAAATTGTCTAAAGATGACGGGCGTAACTAATCACGGATGTCTTTCTTTATTCCCTTTGACAGACGCGATTATTCAAATTCTAATTCAGCAAAATCTCGATCTAGATGAATAAAAATAACGATTACAAAGTTTTAACAACTCTGTAAGTTCCCTCCCTATCACACTATCTATTTATCTGATGCTTTTTGGAATGTAAGTGAATCTAGCTTTTTGTATTTTATTTCAATAATTTGAAAAATTTCCACATTTGGAAGTTATACAGATATATGGAAATAATTCACCCCTCCATAGATCATTTGGGCATTCAACAATCTGTAATTGTTTTGCTGAAGCAATTCAGAAATGAGAAAAATGAAACTATGAATTAAATACACTTTCATTAATGCCCATTAGGATAGCATGAGTAAGAACACTTTTATTTGAAATTTTATTATAAAAAAATGCGTGAGATCTTTATCGAGACCAAGTTGCCTAAATATTTTATACTCTTATTAAAAGCAAATAAATAAACTTGCTGATTATATTTTGCACACGAGCAAAAAGCGGTCACACTTCTTTTTTAATGATTAACATGTTGCATACGGGTCTTTTAAGGCTTTGCTATGATAAGCAAAAAAACCTATGGTCACAAAGTTGGAAATCGAAAAAATGTGTATTGCCCTGTTCAGAACAGATTGGCACCTCGCCTGAGTGAATAACCATCTAGCGTGAGCTAGCAAATCGGCTAATTAGTGTTATTTTGCTTCCTCGGCTGTTTTTTTTTGTTTTTTGTCGGTTGCCAATGGTATAATGAGTGGGGTGCCAATGGATTCTGAACCTGTAATACACATTCATGAAGTTGTTACTAGTAATTGAACAATACAATTTTCTATGGCTTATAAATATATGAAGAAACGTCAGTTTTTCTATGATAATAGTGGAGCTTATAGAGAATCGCATGAGGATTCGAATGGTATCACCATCATCAATATAGCACACTATGGTGCACACTGATAGCTAATTAATGATGATACAAACTCGTAAACTTATACATGATTTTTAAATGTTTACTTTAATACTTTAAATTAGGCTCCCCAATTTGTTTACCAATTGATTATATTTATGCATCAAAACGTTTGACGGTGTCAAGTGTGTACTTCATGCAATGGAGCCATTTAGGGCTTATCTTGTACTTGTATTTTAGGTAATTATTCGGTCTACAATTTTTCTTTGTGGTTTTCATAAAAACGTTCTAAAACAATATTTATTTCCAAGACTGCTCCAGTAAGTTAATTAAAATGATGAATTTTGTTAGCTTATTAATACACATCCTTAAGTTTACTATTCATCCAAGGCAAGCTATAATATGATTTTTGTCACTACTAAATGTATGATCTCATCCAACGAAATGCCTTCAGAAGTTTGCCTTAAGACGTTTAATGCCCATTTTGCTCGTCGACATTAGAGTGTTTATAGCATAAATAGTTGGTGCTAAATTTATTGCGTTTGGAGTTGTGAGCTGTGTGGTGCTGCTCTCGATTTGATTGCTACATATCATTGATCATGTTATTTCTTCCTATTTAATTGGTAAATATTTTCCTGATAGACTTATTACCATAAGTTGTGAAGATGATGAGTAGAAAAATGTTGACTTTTGTGTAAGGTTGTCACATAATAATTCTGATAGTCTTTCCAAAACACTTGATTGGTCCCTCAAGTTTAATTCGAATAATATGTGCTTTAACTACATATTTAGCCATCAATAACAAACAGTATACAACATATGCTATTATTGCAATCATTTTAATTCATCGTCGTTAACTAAAATGCGAAAGGAAATCCATGAAACTCACTTAATAAATCATCATCGCTGACATTTAAGATGCAGTTTATCTTGATGCATGGTAGTGCTGTGCTACACATATTTCCACACAGAAAAACAAATACGTAAGTAATAATAATGTTTTCAGATCTTAAAATTCCACTAGTAGAAGAATAAAGTTTAGCAGTAGCCTCGAGGCCATATTTCGCACACAATTAAATAGTCTTTGAAAATCACGTATATGCGCATAAACATGAATGGCCTTAAATAACTCAGGATCTTGTGCGTACAGAAAACAATTAAACACAGATTAAGTACAATGTTAAATAAATATTTACACTGATCAGATACAAGGCGAAATCTCACAAAATATTAACACGCTGAGAATCGCGGAAGAAGCTTTTTTCATTCAGAAGGATCATTTTTTATTTCATTGCGTCCTTTTTGACGGAAGTAACATATATATCTCACAAATTACAGCGAGACATTTACGTGTATAGTTTAGAGCATACTGTGAATGGATGAAGTGGTCTCATTTGTGCTTAGATTAGAACAAGAATCATCATCAGTACTTCGAAAGCCCCCAAAACATTAAGTTGGCAAATCGCTGATTTGGGCTAATAGGCTCTCAAAGTCGTAAAATTGTTGAAGACAGTGTCATTGACCGTGCATACAAAACAGGAGATTAATCTAGAGGCACATCATCATGTTGATTATCGTGCGAAAATCAAACATGTAGACCTTTGAAACTCATTGTTCACCAATAAATCTTGCTTTGTTACTTTGTTACTGGCGGCTTCTTTCTTGTAGTAATCTCAAATTTCCAGTTAGTTAGTGCAGTTAACAGCACATAACATAATTTCTCAGCGAGTTTATTACCTACCTACATTTTTACCTTATCACTTAAAAAGTCACATTTCAACAAGCGTATTATCACATTACCATCATGGCCGTAAAAAATGATGCGTTTGATGATACATACAATGATACAATATTGCTCGTCAGGTTCTTGTCGGCACCATTCCCCCAGACAAACCACCTGCTATAAAATTCCAATAAATCATTCAAAATTTACCACCAAGATGGATCAGAATGGAATAGCAGAGGGAAGTTCTGACTATTTTCAACAAGACAGAAAAATGTATTATAAGATTGCAATCTGCAATCTATTTTCAGTTTCTTATGGGCTTCACCTTGTAGTTTGTATCAATTCCATGCTATATTCTTGCTGAGTATTCAATTTTCAAAGCGTTTGTTATTTGAGCAAGTCTTTGTTTCAAAGTGAATTGCTAACTTGTCATCATTATATCATTTGCAAATTTGGCGACTGATCGCTGATGAGATGATAATGCAAACATTAAAATAATAGATAAATATACCGTGAAGTGTATAAATTCAAGATTTTCTCTCGTATGGTTCCCATAAATTGTTGATAACATGTGTATTTGCATCATCACAAGATCATCGCAACAAGTGGTTTTCACTGCGTGATTCATTCACGTGATGACATATTATGCTTGTTTATGATTGTCAATGAAGGGGATATCAAATATGCAAGTTTTTCTTCCTATTCCATGATAATGCGTTCATTATCCCACACCGTTCATTTCATCAGCAGCAGACATTTAGACTTTAGGTATGTTATGTCTATAACCAAGTTATCCAAATGTCTGTTGCGCTGTTACATCTATTTTCGTAGTTTTCTTGTTGTTTAATGAAAGGAAGGACACCTTGAATTTTTGTCATTTTTTTATTTCCATGTTAACTGACCTTCCAAATGTAAATTAGACGATGATATGTTTGTGTTATACATATGCCTGCAACCATGTTATCAATATCATATTCTTCTATTACGCTGTAAATTTTGATGCCAATGGTACCATACGCAGACTCAGACGGTATGCCTTCTTTTGTTTCCCCATGAGCGTGAACCTCAAACTTACGTGAAAACTGAAGTTATATGTCTTGGACATCGACTATGAAATATACATGTAGGACGTTCTGTACCGTTTAATGAAATAGCAGAGTTCCATACTTTGACCATTTTATTCTATTTATGCCATACTTGATCATTTCATTGGTATGTCACAGCAAAAACATGGTTGGTACAGATATAATTGGCTTGATAACGACTGCACGACTGACTCTGTTTTAAGGATGGTGGTTAGCGAATGATGGTTTTATGCATTTTATGACTTTAAGAGTGCAAACTTGATTACAACACATTTCTCCCAAATTCTAATTTAAAAGTCTGAGATGAAGACTGGAGACTAATAATAGAACTAATTGTAAATAATAGCAGATCAGCATGAAATGATTGGGACGGCTCAACTAAAGAAACTTAGGAAAGAACTACATATATAAAGCATTAAATATATCCTGTAGACTCCCAAAGGTCGGTCCATCTGTCTGGCTTTTAAATTAAATTACCTATTACTGTCCTTTTAAAATTATTATTATTATTTTTTATCAAATCCGATCGTTTTAATAATTTTGTTGTTTGAATGTCATTAGGAAGCTTTTCCATAATGAGAATTCTGTGAGCGTTTCATGAATATAAAATTATTCATGATTAATCTCGAGTAAGCTTTATAAAACATTAGTATGCATCATGTTTGTTACAACATGTCTCCATTTTGTGGAAACGAAGACCAACGAAAGATGGATGCATGATATGAACTTGAAGATGAGGAGAGGTCTACAAAAGGCCATTTTATTTCCTGTGTGTGATAAAAATAGGATTATTATTGCTATTACTCTAGGATTGAGGGATGCAATATATTTAGTAACTATCACGCATGCATTAAGTAAATTGCGTACGACATGCTTCTCTCAATCACGATCTGCTGTTAAAAAAGGAATTTTGTGGCCAAGATTTATCTGCCTATTTAGATATTCATTCGATAAATTTGTTTTCTGATAATAAACTTGCACCGGTTCAAGTCCTTCCATTTTCGAGACAACGACACACACGATAAATAATTGGGGAGTAACGGCGATGAACGGATATGAACAATTATCTGATTCACTTATGTGCTCTATAATACTGCATGCAACAGTGCTGAAAACATATTGAAGAAACTCAATTGCCGAATAAGTAAACTTCCCATCAATTTTCTGCTCGAGCAAGTACAAAAGCAAGCACATTTATGCATATGTTATTTTTAGTTTCGCTCAACCTTATTAGTAGGAGGCTCGGCAATCATCCCGTTACATAATTTATATATGTCATGAGTCATAATTGTCATGCCTTAGCAGAACTGGAAATTTTCTAAGTTTTGGGTTCATATGCATGCAGTAAGGAGACTTCAATTCAGTTAATCATAATATGGACACACACGAATTATGCTTTGACCATTACTCAGTTAAGTCCAAAACCTTCATCAATAGGATTGAATAGATGTTCACTGTTCCAATGTGTAAACATCAGAAATTAAATGTTACTGAATATGGTTGAAATTCTTCGCTAAGTAATTTTTTCCTAAATTTAGCAACAATAATTAAATAGATTATATCTGCATCAAATCAAATAGGTGATGACGGAAATTGACCAGCCTGGGTTGAATAACCGTTGACAATCTCCAATCTTGCCGTACACGACAACCGAATAACGAAGATGATGCGACGATTGGTGCAGATTACCACATAGTGGTAACACAAAGTTGAAAATGGGACAAATAAAAAGTGGTATGAAAACGTTGTTGCAGGGCAAGCAACTGACAACATCGAACTTTAGGGTGGGCTGTTTTTGGTGTGGCAAAAAAGAGTAGAGTAGACTTTGTGATGCGTAAACATCATCACCAATCTCCGATAGTATCAGTTACAGTTGTGTAAGTTTATTAAGTACACTTTTTATAAGGAAAAGTTTAATGCATGCCTGTCAGTGACACTTGTACTGACTGGTTGACCACAGCCCACAATAATTACTCCCAAAAACATTAAAAAGGCTTTATGATTACTGGTCATGTCATTTTTAGGATGCCATTAAAATCAACTCGATTTGATTTTCGTTTTTTATTGGAATTCAAAATACAGGCTTATAATATTACTTTCCACACCATACTCCTCCTCCAACAGAACTGTAAAGTGTAAATGTTCATTAATCACATGCACAGCTTATTGCGACATCGTCCTCACGATCGTGATTACTGCTTGAAATACTCAAACTCACAATATTTAAAAGTGTTGCTTTTCTGCCTGGTTCATTCATCAATTCACAAACACACTTAACACTCATCATAATCAATACTAAGTGCATATATATTTTAGCAAATGCGTAGATTCATAAGATAAGAAGAGCTGGGTAGACGTTTTCTTGTTCTTGAAGAATTATAAAATTAATGGTAATTAATTTATATTGCGCTTAGTAGAAAAGCTTTGCGTATTACGTGCATACTTCTTGGGAAAACGCCCATGAAACTACAACAAGTCAGCAGCAGAAGAGCAGCAGCATTAAAAATCAAGACCAAAGTCAAATTTGTGTCAACATTCAGATCAGTTGCAGTGCAGTTATCAGAAATCCATCTTCCATCAAAGATTTTTCATTCACATTTTTTTACATCATCATCATAACTGACGTAATTGCTTTAACCCTGCGTTAGATTACCGTAACAAACTAACCCCAGAGCAATGCGTTCTTTTCTGCTTGTAAAATTCATCTTTACTCCATGATTCTCAACATATCTAAACAGAACAGACAACAGAGTGTATGCGCGTGTCATGATGAGAATCTATGCGAAATAAAAGATATAGAATATTTTGTTTGCTTTCAATTGATTGGTACTATATGCTGCTGTATTAATGCAAATCGCCGAAAAGTAATAATTGATAATTGCAGAAAATCTTTAAAAAAGGAAATGGTAGATAACAACACATCAACACATATACATCGGCCAAATATTTATTTAGGTGAATGAAAAGAACTGTTGATGTTTGAGCAGGAATGCTTTGCAAAGCAAAAGCGCTTAATCTTTTATTTGGATGCCAATGATATGTGAACGCATGCATAAAAAACAAAATTTTGGCAAAATACTCCAATTATTCCATTTTACATAACTATGCTCACTTTGAGACTTCACATATGCTTAAATTTTTTTTAAAACACGCAGTGTTGTGTGTAGTGCATTATGAATTATATTATATTATTGTACTCTGTAGGCACTCCCACACAATTAATGAAAACTTTGGTTCGAATGTCAAATATAAAAACATCAAACGTAGACACCCGAATAAAACTACGAGCTGGATTCAGTAAAATTAAGATGTACCTCAAAAGTTATAAACCGTAAAACTGCAAATAGATGATTCTGTGATTGTTGTGGTTTACAGACCTCCTAGTCCGTAGACACCGGGAAGTCCATTAGGAGTAGTTTTGTCTTTGTCATATTTTCGTTGAATTTACATATATTATATTACATGCATATATTTGGACAGAAAATATGGAATAGCAGGCAGCTTTATTTTTTGAAGGGAACATCGGAAACAAATTCATAGTATGTGCGTAATGTGTTGGCTGAGATGATTGACGAATCATTATAAAAATTATGACCTCTGAACGATTATACACTACATAAATTGATTGGATATTTTGTCCTCATCATCAAGATAACAGTAGCATAGCTGCACTTTGAAAGATTATGTGTAGGTATATATGTAGTTTCAGTAAGTTTGGTCAATGATAATGTATATGTATGAAACTTTATTGTTATCCGGTACAAAAAAAATGTATGTGTGGCATGTGTGGATGTGGGATTATGTAATGCTCATTATTGATAATCAAAGTGAACTTTTGGTAAAGTTTAAGATCTACAAAATGAATGCCAAATCATTTCGTTTCTGCAAAGTTCTACAAGAAGTTATAGACAGGCGGGCGGGTCTGTGTTTGATTGATTGAATATCAATGCAGTTTCTCATAATATGATTCTTTATTCACGATTACTTCGACACAACTCGAACCAACTATCGCGCATCTCTGCTACTGCGATTCATTTGACCTCATAAGTAACAATTTCATTAATAACAACAATTCAAGCTACCAGCAGGGCTGTAGACATGCCATGCCACATCCTTTTCGTTCTAGAGTCCATTTGCCGAATGAGATGTAAGCTTATGTTCAACACAGATTTAATTTCATTCAGCTCTTTTTGTGTGGAATATTAAATAGCATTTAAAGATGCTGGTAGAGGACATGTCAAACAATTATCACTTTAAATTTTTTGATACGCTACATCAAAAAGTCAAACATATTGCAGTAGATTACTTCAACCTCTCTAGAGATCGATAAAAAGTAATAATGAAATGTGTGTGACAGAACTAGTCGATTGCCGTCACCATTCTTGCACAGCCAGGACTATAATTATCACACTGACACCTTGTTACACTTACCTGCTGAGCATCTATTAAAATCATCTATTTATCTGAATCTGATACAATTTCCTTTTAAAATCAATTCATTATTAATGCTCAACAGATTAACTTTCGCACTCATTCTGAATTTTCAAGAGCAGCAGGAAATGTAAAGAAAAAAAAACTCTTCAGAGTGCCACGAAGGATTTCCACTATATTTTTATTGTTTTTCTTTATCTCTGGAAAGGAAATCTTTTTTTGTGAGACAGACAGATTGTAAGCATGTCATATTTATGTTGAATGTAGAACGTAGGAGATATCCATATGAATGATTTATCTGTGACAAAGGTTTTCATGCAAGTAGGTAGCTGTCTGTGATTACACAGATACGGCATAAGAATAATACGTTTTACCAAGTCGAATCTATAATTTAGATCTTCATAAAAATCTACAATGTTATGTCATGTCCTCACAATTTTTTTAACTTTTGAGTTATAAAATATTTAGCACGTACCTGTCGCCACTATTACCTCACCGTTATGAAGAGTATGACACTTCACATTGTTAAGTTATTATTATAAACAGATAAAGTTAAGAAGAGCGAGTAAACGTTATGTGGATGTGTGAAAACACCATCATTGACATTGATTCTTTTAATTCTCTCTGGGACACGCATAAAAAAGTAACGCATTACATACATAAATAAAAATATTCCTCCAGGTGAGAATTCATCATTAAAAATGACACACACAGCGTCTCTGTTTTATGACTCGTTCGACTACCTATTGATTGTCAAAAGAAAAGCAGTATAAGATGCATGTAGATAATCTCATAATGGACGGAACGGATACTAAAGTTGATTCCCATTTACTGCTTGCATGATTTCTACATTTATACATGCAGAAAAAGACTTAATATTAAATCCCGTCCGTGGAACCTCATAATTTGGTTTAATGTAAAATACCGTGTCAGAATTAGGTAGTCACTTGATTATTCTCATTAGCTGCTCCGTACACTTAATTTTCAAGTTGATTTCTTTTTGCAAGCATACCAATTTTGCTAGATATATACCAAGGTTGAGTATAACTTAAACAAGGAGGGAAACTCGTTGGGTGGTACTGCTACTGTTCTCTTTACTGCTGCTAAAAATTTTATTAGTCAGACTACATAATTATTCAAAAGCATTCTTTACAACATTTATTGCTGATTCATTCATAATATAAGGGTCACCCAACGATGTTATGAATGAAAGGATCCAGAAGAAGTATGCACATATTATAATATATACATATATTATTGAGTGATGCAACTACAAGCTACCGTATATCGGTATATCTGTTCTACGAACGACTTATGCTATGGTTGATGTTTGCACTGTCAATTGTCAATCTAAACAACTTACTTTGCAAATTGCACCCGTTATAAGTTGTTGAAATATTGAATAAAAACGTACAGCAAAAAGTACTTGCGCATAGGGTATGCAAATTTATGAAAAGTCATTATATGCAGCAATTCATTGTAGCACGCTTTTAGTACTAGGTACTTCTGTTATACAATCGCAAAGTAGCAATGTATTAGTGACCGACTATGTTTTGAAGGTGCTGGCAATAAATCAAGTACGAGACATTTCCCCAAACCTCCGTCTTTGTAATTAACCATGTTATTAATTTCTTGTAAATTGTAGTTTAGCAGTAAAAACTAAGAAAACCACACTATTTAAATGTGCTAAAGTATTATCTTGAGCCACCAACAAAGAACCATAATAATATGGTATTTTTATCAGTTTTTCTTCACTTTCAAAGTGTATGGCATGGAGTAAGGGAATATACATATATGTAAGTCATCAACTGCATATTTTTATTTTGCTTGCAAGTAGTATTGCCTCGATTGCATTTCTTCAATTTTCTCTCCTGAAAGTGTTGAAAATATTGTAATGGTTTCACTTATACACTAATGGATAAAGCATATAGCTCCCTTAAGCTGATGAGTGTTTTTTTCTCGTTAAATATTGCATGCAAAGCATTACAAAATACTATTATTGTGTAACAGTAACACAGTCAGCAATTTTAAATCGAAATTTGATTATCGCCCAAATAACACTGTATCACTACAGGTGTTTGTGTAAGTATGAAGTATGCACCCAGCATTTCTGATTTATATTTAGGAAATTGACAATTTTCATTATTGGATTTAGGAGCAATGACAGTTTTCGTGTGTGGTTTTTTTCTGCTTCATTATCTACATACTTTATACATATGTTCAAACTATTCGAACTGAAGTTCATTCTCACACACTGATTGATTAATAATGCCTAACATTTTTTAAACTACGCCAAAATCGCGATCACATAGATCACAAAAAATTTCAGCTATATAATATCTTAACAATGATTCTCTTAGGTTGGAAAAAGTTGATTGGGTACTTGTGTCCTAAAATCTCTCAATTTTTATTTGCTGACAACGCTTTAGAGTCTGTTCTCGTTCTTTATTTCATTTCGGTAGTTTCTCGTTTCAAATCGTAGAAATGCTTTATTTGTAAAACTTAAAAGAGAAATTTGTGTTTGCATACAGATTTCCAGATTAAACCGTCGGTCTGATCTGATCACTTAAAAGACATCTCAGTATCAAAGCATAATATATAAAAATCATCATATGTCAAAGAATTAAATGAATTTAAGATGGCTAACGTCAAAGGGAAATAAGATAGCTGTCGAGATTATTATAAAGATGAAAATAGATTATTTAAATTTTACGAAAAAGTATGATATAATGACATTTCCAAAAGTGGCTATATAAAAATATGAGATTGCGTGCCAGTCATATAGCATAAACACTCAACTTTATTTTTCTAAATGTCTAGGCAAATAAGTAACTGCTAAAAATGTACATTGAGAGCGTTTTACAGAACTTGAAAGCTATCAGATAAAGATAATGTACGTAATGTAGCTAGGTTTAATGATAAGAAAATTGTGGTGCTCATCTTAAAGTTTACAACAAGCATGACATGAGTGTTTACACCTAATGCAAGATGTTCCTTTCTAATTTTCTCTGGTTCATGTGAATTAAATTATTATTATAACTTATGAAAATCCAGAGTGGCCCACCCTTACTTGTCATCATCATATTCATCATGCTCTTAATTCTGTCTTTTTGATTTTAGAAATTCTCTTAACTGCTTTTTAATCGTTTTGCAAACTTTTAAAGTACACCGCACATTCTTGCAAGCATCGCGCCCCAGAACAGTACTTTAATCTACATGGTCAATCTCAATCAACATGTGTCAGCCAATTCGAGAACATCATGTTCAAGAAACAAAGATTAGTAATCATTGCACACTCTTTGTATCTTAAAGTTTTGCTTATAGTGGTAAACGATACAATCAGTTTAAACTTTCTTTATAATCTCAGTGTCCAATACCAAACTTTTTTGCCTTTAGTCGACAAGCTTTCCAAACCACTAATTAATCTTTCAAAATGTTAGTTTTAAGGTGTAAATCAAACTTTACCGACTCGATTGGAACAAATATATGATAATGCGTTTTTGACTAAATCTTTAACTTTTCATTATACGATATATTGCAAACTTACCTTTTAGCCTCTTTTGTAGGAAAAGGTATTCAATATTCGTCGTATTCAATCATAATTTTAAAACGACTACTATTTCAAAGGTGACAAAACATGTAGTAATTCGTTTTATTGGACATCAACCTTTGAAAATTCTTTAAGATCAAATGTTTTTGCCTCAAAGAAATCGTTTGACATTTGTATCATCATCATTTTTGTGACAAAAATATTTAAGCGCATTCCCAAACGGTCAACAATAATTTAGTGGACATAGTCACTAGTGTAGTACACGTTTTTTCACTATCACAAACATTACAACATTTGAACAGAGAAGGTGACAAACATTATCAACCATATAATAAAAAATACGCGCTATAAGACTGAAACAATGGTCTACGACGCAATATCAAATACGAAGACTACTTTGTTGTTATCATCAAGAAAATGGCTCTGAAGATTGTCGACGACAATGGCAGCGATCAAAAAGCTGTTATTATCGTCACCAGCTACCTCCACCACACTAATTTTCGTGTCTCTGCTTTTCGTAAAGTTTGATGCAGTTTAAATTGATGTGTCCCCTAATTTACCTGGATGACTTTACACGCTGATATACCAGCAATGACAACAAAACACACAGTATTCTTTCTTTCTTCTTGTTAGGCACACTAATAATTACAGTAATATGATCATAGTTAATTGTGGCAATGTGTCGAGGCTGTTTACACATAGATTTATATGTCACTTTTTCCTCCTTTTCAACAACAAAATGAACAAAATTCACACATGCCAAAAATCACATCAACCAGAGATGATTTAAGCTTACTTTTTGCTAATAAGAAACTTTAGCTCGTCTTTCTCGCAGAAAAATGTAAAAATGGTATTAATATTATAAGTAATGATGATGGCACAAGCACGCTAAACACACTTTTAAAAAACATATAAGTATTATACGCAATGAATGGAGAAGATATGGATTGGTGAGATGTGTGTGACCAGTGATCATGATATTTTTACGAAATTATTAGCAATACATGATTCTTACGTCGTGTTTGTGCGATTACGATTAAAATTTTTGGGTTTGTTTACTAATTTGAAGGTCTTTACCCAAAAAATTACACAATGCTTATCTTGAAGAACGAGATATACATATGTACGGGGGGAGGGAGGCACGTTGCTTTTAGCTGACTCCTCTACGAATGAATGAGAAAAATACCTTATAAAGATGTGAATTTTGCATACGATTTGAAAGCATAATTATTGAGCACTTGACATCGAAGAAGATACATACGAAGAAAAAAATGGTCATATAAACGACAGTCAAAGTCATGCCTTTGTCGCATAAAACATCACATACTCAAAGTCAGATCAAACCAACACGTAATTTTTAACCTGTAAACCGCTACTCTCCTCTGCACGACTGCCGACTGTGACTCTTTTTCGCTTATTTTGGAAAAAATAGAATTTCATGACATGGCAGCAAATTCTTAATCAGCAGCAGTAAAGTAATTAAATTGGTAAAGGTTGATGATGAAGAGGAGGCTGATTATGTCATAAAACATACGTAAAATGATAATGATAAATACCTGCGAAAATGCACATAGAAAACGAAACAGAAAAAAAACTTTGCTCCTTGTCACAGAGATAGGCCAGGCACGATTATTCTAAGGCTACTGATGATGATGCATAATGAATCGACAGTTAAATTTACAAAATTTTCCTTTTATTCTGAAGACGTAGAGGGGTAAAAGAACGTTTTGTCTCTTGGCACGATTAATTGAAAAACGACATCTGCGTGTTGCCAAAGGTCAACGAATTTCAGTCAGTCATTCAGAAAAAAACTCATCAGCCATTGTCACAAAAAAGGAACATCATTCACAGAATCTTAGCTGTTTTTTCTTTGTTTGTATTCTTATTGTGTAACAATTTCATGATTTTTCATTTAATTTTTTAATAGAGGTTTGGACTTTTTTGGCAGGTTTTACTGGATGGGTTGGACATTTTGGATGTATGGAGCTGCCTTTTTTCAAGCTCTGGCGATTCTGAGAGTACCCAGTCAATGAGAACCAATTAGCGCTCTGCTGAGATTTGACACTTTTTTATTCGTTCTGCAAAATTCTAAAGGTCACGGGCAGATTTATTTGTTATGTAATAAAAATAATTGTTTTGATTAATGGCGATTGGGAATGTAAATATTATGATAATGATATAAAGGGATGAGCCGTGTCTAATTCGGTAATTATTTTACCCTCAAAGTCAGTAACTTTTTATTGCTTTGTTTGGATAAAAGGGCATCAAATGAGTGTCAAGTAAACAATCAAAAGTGTGTTTAGTTTTATTTAAGTAAACAATTTTACACTTACAGGATTTTGGGGATGTCACGTATGTTTATGCCTACCACTTTAGTCAAGGCTGGTTTGTAGTTTTTTGGACGTATTCAGCACTTGCAAAGTGATTTACGCCTTTAGTGAAATGGATACTAATTCCTTAGCGTTGACACTATGCTTAATTAATTTAAATATATAATTAAGTGAATTGTAACCAGAATTTATTTTCTGCCAAAGCCATGGTGGATTGAACACTAATAATCATATATCTTCCCTTGATACGTGTAAAATGGCAGGGGATGCGTTTGAATGGGGCAAAATGATACCAAAAATCAATAACAAGTTTCTAACAAGCGTTAGTTTTAGGTTTAGTTTAAGTTTAACAAATAATGTTTATGTTGCTCACTCACGAGATGTTTCGAAACATCTTCTTTCACTAATGAACAATCACTTACGTTATGTTGGATTGTTAGAGGTGCGAGATACTATACCACATTCATACATACCTACATGAGCAATGACATTATGAAATTACTTTTTTGCAAGTATAGCTGCCTATTTAGCATTACATATTTCAAAAGCCCAGCTAAACTAAACTTTTATAATAAATTTGTGTAACTATATACCTCATATTTCAGTCCTGTTTCATCCCTCCATGGTGGTTGCAGCTTGCAATATAATTGTTTTTTGCGTCTCTAATGAGCAGTAATTTTCACAATAAACGGTCCACCGACTACGTTGCACACTCATTACTTATCAGTTATAGTTATGCAAGTTGATGCGAAGATCATAATATTCCGCTTGTCAGTTTGCTCTTCGTGCCGACTACACCACAGGAGATTGACACGTTGATTCAACCCACACACACGTGTTACTAGGCTTTGTCTTCTTTCTTTTGAAGTCCTCTTCGTATGCTTACAGCAAAACAAGTACAGGAGAAAACTTTAGCGGTTAGGTGATTGCCTCCTTAAAATACACATGAATATATTTATTGGGAACTGTTTTCTGATATATGAGTAAGTGGGCTCACAATTCACAACAAATAAGGGTGTAATTCTTTATACATTTGCAAAAGTAACGAGAATCTTTGAAGATGAACACTTTTTAAAAAGGCTTCCTCATCGTCATCATTGACAGCAACAACAGCCGGCAATCTTCTTTACCCGTCACTCTTATAACAATAGAACAAACCTCAAACTATCAACCTTTATTCTCCGTTTACTCATAGAAAAGCTATCAGATAGCACTAGGAATGTAATTTCGAACTGAATATTTGCACATTGAACGAGGTTCGTGTCGTGCTGTAGTAGTTCGTCCTCTGCCTACTTGGTCGAAGGCATCATGCACAGGACACACTCAGAACCATAATTATTTAGCATGATCCTAGTATTATGTTGCGTTCATTGTTACGTGTTCGTATAACACGAAATAATCATTTGGAGAATAAATAATAGGGGCACAACTTTATCTTCCTGCTAACAATTGCAACAAATCCTCTAACAAGTACAATCGACACAAATGTCAACTTTTCACACAACAACTATGATTACACAATACAAGCATGTAATATATTATATAACTCCTTCAACAATGTGAATCCTCATTCCACGCTCAGAATTGAAAAAAAGGACTAGGAATCACTTTCAAAAAAATCAGCCAGACAGAAGGAGGAGATTCCTATTGATTGTCTGACAATGCAAACACTCTCATGACACTTGAGAAAGCGAAAAAAGCTGCGCTGAGACCAACTTGTTTTCAATTATAAATTCAAAGCATGTGGCTAATCAAACTTCAAAGACCTAATCACGATATGATATGTACATTCACATTGTTGATGGTGAAGCGAAAAAACTGGACTTGGAACGGAATGCGTGTTGCATCGCGTTCCCACAGATGAAATTACCGTTTCTCAACCCTTCTCCTTCCCCTTGTCACACGAAGTGCATTTTTTTCCAAACACGCGTAAATAAGAAAGATTTTTTAGACTAAGAAGATTTGTGTGTTTGTAGTCTAAAATGTTTTTAAAAGGTATTTCTTCTGGTTGGATAATTATTACAGTCAAAGAAGCTACTGGTGAATGGCGGTTCTCCTCACTGAAATCTTGACGCTCATTTTATTATTGCCTTCACTTATGTATACTTAGTAGGGGCAACAACGTGGACATCAACTGATGATGGGTAAGTAGTTTCCTACACCATTAATGTCGTAGTATTAGCATAAGCACACTTACATTAGCTTTATGCAAGGTATCTCTTGGAAACCGGAAAATTAGACTGTTAAATGATCACTGTTATTTGTAACAAGGCAGTTCTTCTTCTTCTCTTTTTTTTCTTTAGGACACTAGGTACTTTGTAGATTTTGTGATGAGATGGATAACCGATAAGATTGAAGATGACACCATATTTTCAATGGTATGTTTTTTGTTGTCAGTGATGTTGATGATGGTATCACGTAAAAATTTGACTTGTTAATTTTATGACTTTTTGAATCTTTCCAAAACTGAGCCCATACAATGCGCACTTTACAACAATAATTGTTATTTCCTATATTTGTAAAAAAACAGTAATTATTCTAAGAAGTAATAATGAGTGTTCACCATCTTCATCTCCTCTGCCAGAAATAAATTATGGGGCAATGGAAAGAGGAAGGAAGATGCGCATGAGCTAGTAGTAGGCTGTATGAATCACCGACACAATAGCGATATCACAAATCGCGATATTGTGGTAACATTTGACGAGTTTGGCCTGGTGCTAAATCGCGAGTGCCAAGTCACAATCCCCGATATCGATGGTGATCTTTCAGGATGCTCTTTCTGGGCAACTATGTTTTTTCAGGATGCTCTTTCTCATTTTGGCTCAGGGTGGCAGAATACCCTATCTGCAATTTTCAGGATTTTCAGGAGCACATAAAAACTGAATCATGATTAGATCATGGTGCTGAGTAGTGCATTTTAGAAACTTTGTCATATATTTCTAAGGCTTACATGACTTTAGCAAGATATTTTGTCGGAAGCATTGAGCTTTTCTGATTATAATGGTAAAAACCGTGTATTTTTTCGAGTTTAAACGAACTCAGAATGGTAAAATACAAAGAAGTGCATTCAATCCGGCACTTCAAATGATGCAGTTCACGTATTTATTTTGTACAGAAGACAGGATTTGTTATGCATGTATTTTACACCAATCGGTGCAGAATTTAACGGGGAATTTATCGAAACTCTTGTCTCATTTTCTCCAAATTTGCAGATAGCACATTCTGCCATTTGGAGCCAAAATGAGAAAGAGCATTCTGAAATAACACTGTTGCTCAGAAAGAGCATCCTGAAAGATCACCATCGATATGTAATGTATATTTGAGCATGTTGCCTGTTGCCCTAATTGACCTCGAAATTTCCAGCTAGATTCCCATCTCCACCTTTGCACTGCTACATCTCTTCGTTTTAGTGAACAGAGCGTTGCAGTAGACCATTCTCTCCATCCGCCTCATTCTCGAACTCGATCTCCTCCACGAAAGAATTTACAACTTGATTTTCCTGCAATGCCGCTATCACCGCGTCGTAACTGCTATGGATGGAGAAAATCTTTGAGTTGATCGCCTCCAATTCAGTTTCGATAATTTCAGTTTGATACTTCAAATCTTCGATAGCATCTTCCAATTTTTTGAGTTGAATCTTCACATCAAAGTTGATGGCTGCGACGTATTTTCGAACCTGGAGAGCACTCCGTACTCGCTTTCTGTTTCTCCCGTACCTTCAACTTATCCGGATATTCTTGCTTTATGTTGGCCAGTTCGTCATTTCTCCTTGCTTCGGCCTCCAGCCGTGTGCACGAGAAGAGGAGGTAGTGGACGCTCTCGAACCTTTCTTGGCGGAGGTCACACCGAATCAAAACCATAGCGGGGTGCAGGAACTCCCTTGTTGGTCCTCGCACTGCTTCTGACGCTGCTGGATCCTGGATTACTTGACATGGTGATTAACATGACGTCTGAAATGACAAACAAATTGAACAGCACGGATTAGTTTAATTAATCAAATCTCTAAATTAATTTCACTGATCTCAAGATGTTTCACTAATCCCCAGATATTTCACTAAAATCCCAAATTTTCGCTAATCCCAAAATACTTTGGTTATTCCTGGGTTTGTTGGCACCACAATGTCGCTGTCGGTGGTGTGTATATATAATATGTAATATATGAGTGGTTCAAAACAAATGCACGAAAAAAAATTATACTGAATATCGTAAATTATTAACCCTTTACGGCTCCCTTATTTGCACAATGCTGCTAAAGGTCACGTCAGGCCAACAAATGATCAAAATTATTAATTAATTAATAATGAAATGAACCCAAAAACAGAGTTGACAAAAAGGACTGTCTAATAATTAGTATAACAATTATCTTTACTAATTGTAATCTCCCAATTATTAATTACAATTAAAATACAAGGATTCACAATAAAAGTGCAGCGCACAGAAAATTAAAAGTTTTCACAAGTAGCAGAATGAATGACTGAATATAATAAAAAACAGTAGTGCCGCTTCATGTCTCCTTGCCGTCTGCTCTCTTTTGTTCAGTTTCGTCCCCTTTTCGTCCAAGAAGAAGCAAGCAGTTATGTAAACATAGACCGCGGAGTAGAGATGGGGCGAAGCGATACCTCATTCCTCTGTGCCTAATAGTTTATATACGCAGCAGAAGCAAAGCACAGAAGAAGTAAACACAGCATAAGCAATGCATGGCAGAAGCCTTGCACGGCAGCAGTAAAGCACTATTGAAACTGGCATCCGTTGCTTTGCATTTGGTTGATGAAAAGGAGTGAAGGCAGGCATGCCTTCACCTTAAAAAGAGTAGAAAGAAAGCGCGGGAACGGTTGGGTGAAGTGAGACCAATGACATTCATATTTGACCATAGTCACCGATTGCACGTAAGCAGAGCAACCCCTCTTAAAACATTCTATCAAAGGCAATTTTACATCATGTACATATTATTTGAAGCGGGTAAAGAAATGCTGCATGTACTTGCATAGCAATCTCCAAAATTATAAATACCAGAGATGTGATCTTTAGTTTGTTTGAATGGGCAGAAGTTTCTCTAATTACACCAATTAATGGATTTCTAACAACATTGAATAAAAACTACTAAAAATACAATGTATGTTTGAGCATGTTATATAAAGCGGGTAAAGAAATGCTGCATGTGTTTGCATCGTTATTTCCAAAAATTATAAATGCCAGAGATGTGATCTTTAGTTTGTTTGAATGGGCAGCATTTTCTCTGTTTACACCAATTAATGGATTTCTAACAACATCAAGCCATAGTTACTACATATAATGTATATATGAGCATGTTAATCAAGTAGATAAAGAAAAGCTGCATGTACTTGCATCGTTATCTCCAGACTTTCAAATTCCAGAGATGTGATCTATATGTTGTCGGTTGGTTTCCTTCTACCTATAATCAAAAAACAAAGTAGTTAAACTCACTAGGTAACCTTTTTAGGTGATAGTCGAGTTGAAAGTTGTAATTAGTCGATTCTGTATATTTCGGGTATGGAGAATCCGAATAATATGCAAACAGGTTGGTGTGAAAATGTAGTTTACTAATTTTAAACAGCGTTTCAAATCTTCCGTTCCGTAAGCTCCCTTCTAATACTATTGACGGTAGGAGCTTGAGATGAAATGCATACGTTATAGAACATTGCATTGTCCACTCTGGAGAAATCTCTTTCCTCATTATATTCTGCTGTGCTGCACTGCCCGCATGAAACCATACTCGTGACTTTTTTTAAATAAAAAAAGTCATTTGAACCCAAAACGATGATGATGATGATGATGATTTTATGAAAACGATGTTGATGATGATGATGATGAAGATTTTATGAAAACGTCGATGATGATGATGATGATAATGATGATGATGATGAAGATTTTATGAAAACGGTGATGATGATGATGATTTTATGAAAACGATGATGATGATGATGATGATGATGATTTTATGAAAACGTTGTTGATGATGATGATGATGAAGATTTTATGAAAACGTTGTTGATGATGATGATGATGAAGATTTTATGAAAACGTTGTTGATGATGATGATGATGAAG
>JAQIXX010001910.1:0-28828 GCA_034700605.1 Willowsia nigromaculata | reverse complement strand
ATGTATAAATATCACCATAAAAAAGAATTCCAGAAGATTGACATTTTTGGTGCTACCAGAAATAAAAGAGTTACTCATGAACATTTGAGATTACCATAGATATGTGTGTATGCAAAGTACATGTATGTAATAAATCACCCAAATTAGTTTACTTGTCCATTGACATACACAGCAATAATTGTGATATTTTTTATTGATGTAATACAACCAATTAGATTAATTAGACATGGATTGATAAAGATAATTATAACACTTCATTTTGACAATGGCAACTTATATTCAACATATTATGCTTGCACATTATCATACATTTAAACAATGCCGAATTGCACTTTAAAATTCACAGATCAGTCACCTACAAGTTATCTGGTTTTATTGGCACTAGACTTTCTATTTTATACGCTCATGTGACTATCGCCATATTGTTTCGGAACTCTAATTATGTCAATATAATTGGTGGGTGGAAGCTTGTAACCATGTTCGTGTTTATTTTAAATGGATTTCTCGTGTCCAAAATTTTTGATGAGTCATAGACATCATGTAGTTTGTAAAAATTAGAAATTTAAAGCTACAAACGACTTTTACAATTGTATAACCATTAGTAATGCATCATCGTTATTTAAATATGTCAGCAATTTAGACTTTTTATAGGAATTCTGTGTAAATGCATGCTAAGTTATCGTTTTCCACTCATGTACAACTGAAACTCGTGATTTTATTTCGGCAAATAAGTGCACTGTAGCAATTTTCACACGAAAAAATTCACCCAATATTATATTGTTTCTTCATAAGCATCTCTCAAATGTCACCTTCGTGTGAACTTGACAGTTGCAACCGACAACCTGTCCAAAGAACTACACACTACACACATACCACCTATCCTAATAATCCTGCTAACTTTGGAATTTAAAACAGAGCATGTGAAACATCAGTTTGGAGCTTTGCCTGTACATCAAGTCAATTTGCAAAGTTTAATAGCGAAAGCAATTTTTATTTCAAGAAGTAACAAGTTATTTTTCAATTTACTTTCTTATGCTAATCAACGACATGCTTGTCTTATCCGTTCAGAAAAGTCTTACGGATAAAAATGTCGGTATGGATTAAAATTCTTATATGTGCAGATATACATACGATGTGTTATAAGCTTAGCGGTTCAAGTCTTGAACATTTTATAATACAATTTTATACTGGAATGGATGAAACGAGGTGGAAGATGAAAAATTCGCGTCACGATTCTGACAACTTGCTTTGTAGACTTTGGAACATGGTTCGTGTAACCAGCCGAACAGGCAGACAATTTATAAAACTATCTTTACGCTGCTTTCCAATTCCAATGAGTTGTATGATAATAAAGTATATTTTTATATAAAAAGATTACACATTTTACGTGCATATTGCAATATAACATATAGTCATAATGCTTTTGAATATATGTATACAACTACACAGGTATTTAAAATGTATGCGAAACCCGTATTTGGAATTTTCCAATGTTCTCTAAAGAACATTGTGAATCATCATAGATACGATACTGCTTTACTGTAGGAGGTTTCGCATTATAGGAACGGTTAAAAAGATGCGGTTACAGAATTTTATTGTGAGCAACTTAATGGGGCAATGATAGACATTATAATTTATCCAACTACCGTTACCACACTAAATTCACAGCGTAAGCGGAGGTGCATTTTTGAACACGTTTTATTTTTAACGATAAAAAGTAACTTTATAACAAATGAACAAAAATGAAACTTGGTTATAACTTTTTTCCCCATTTTTCTAATCAGTAGGCAAGAATTATAAGCAAATCAGAATAAACTATTCAGCAGCAAAGAATCAAAGGGTCATCAAAATAAAAAGTTGCTCACAATAAAATTCTGTAACCGCATCTTTATAACCGTTCCTATAATGCGAAACCTCCTACAGTAAAGCAGTATCGTATCTATGATGATTCACAATGTTCTTCAGAGAACATTGGAATTTTCTATTAGATTTGTTCATAGATGCAGGAACATTCTATAGAATGTTTTACTTTTATCGGAGCCATAAATACTTATGACTTAATAAAATAATTTTTGCCCTTTTATTTGACGTTTCTGCCTTTGGATTTTTTTTTTTGAATTCACTCAAAATGATGATGCTAAGCAGGTACACAATGTTATCAAATAACCGCTGGAGACCACTGGCTAGTAACTGTGTCTTTAAATGACCTCTAACTCCAACTTTAGCAAGGAAGGTATGAATCAACTGTGGTCATGAAGTGAATATGGTAAGATTGAAATCGGCGATATCTATAGAAAAGGTGTGCACATTTTTATTAGAAATATCCAACCAGCTTTCCCAACATTTTTTTTTACAATTTTATATTTATGGAATGGATCGTAAATCAAAGAATAATATGGGAGTTGAATAGTACTTTTCATGAAACACCCCATCCATAAAACAAGTCATCTGCAGTGGAGGTGCAATTGATGATCTCATTCTTTTAGTCATAATGGAATCTGATTCTCTCAACTCTCTAGTAGACCATCTAACCAGGACGCTGATTGTTGAGTACAATCATGAAATAATGAATTATGGAGATATGTCCGTTGACCGTTTCAAGCTTGCTATTATTTTAGCACGGCACGGAGAAGAAATGTATTAAAACTGACCAGTAGTTGTTATACAAGTCTTGGCAATCAACGTTACAGCTTTTTTTTGTACTACATAGCCAGAGGCAACATGAATCATCACCACTATTTGCAACAATGTTAAAACACTGTAAAAAGCAAAGCGAAATTTTTGCATTAAAATTTCTCAACAGAAAATGTTGACCACGTCTTTTGCATGCCTATTGCCAGATATGAATTAGAAAATGCTTTTACCACCAACAGAGACTGTTGACCGTAATAATGCTATATAAATTGCGAGCATAAAACAGTCACAGACTGCGTGGTAGGGGAAATTGGGAGTAACAGACTTTGAACTGATTGTCAGATTGGATTCAATACTATTATATATGGAAGATGAACCTGACGGCATTTTGAAAGATGAAACCATTAAATGGGCTCAATCCAATATGATAAACAGTAAAAGAGTAACAGATGTAAATTTATTTGATTCATTTAATAAATAAATCAAGTAGAAATACCATTCGAAGGGACAACAGAGTACCAATTTTATGATTCGCATTTTCCTGATCTGGTTTTCGTGGTTCTCAACGAACAATTGCAACCGTACCGCCATTTGAACAACATAAGGAACAATTATTGTATTGAAGCCAGTAACTTGTTTGCTAAATCATTAAAAATGAAGTTTAGTTCTTCATAAATATATTTCTGATATCATACATAGCGATATTAAAACCTCTGCCATGAAAAAGGCTTGTAAGAATTTTGCCAAGTTGTATGAGTTTTACTGGGAACTGGGATTTCGATATACGTAAGCAGATGAAGTTTGTACAATGCCCTCTGTAATCACTGCAAAGTCACTGATATCTGCTACATAATCCATGCGTCAAGCATGTTTCTACCTTGCTCTATTCATCATGCCTCATATTCTTTTTATGTGATAGCGATGATGATGATCATCATTATTATTATGAGGAGAATTCTCTCGTCAGAGCCAGACATGATGGAGTCGCTACTTTACAACCTTATTGACATAACATGAACTGAATGTGTGTATAGGCACTACTTATATTAGGAGCTTTTCTTAAAATATCTGGGCTATAGCGTCATAGGACCATAACTACTCATTGCTCACCATAACAGGAAAACATCATTCATTCACATGTACTCGCTAAACAATAATAAGAGCTCTTTCTGCAATTAACTCATCATATATTCGTGTCACTGCATGTACTATACCTACTTCAATTGCCAGAAGAGAGAAATTGAGTGACTAATATTATTCATGATCTCATAAATTCCATATGTTTTAAACATGTAACAGTTTATTTTACTGCACTGTATAATGGGGATTCCAATTAGTGACAACACATTTAAAACAAGCATGAGCACATGTAGTAGTGATGTTAAAATGGAAAATTTTCAAATTGAATTCAGAGCATAAACTGAGACGTTAATTTGTGATGAAATGATTAATGCATGAATGCATGCACCACTACTGTTGATGCTTTGACGCTATCAGCTTTGTTGCAAAATTTTGATTTTTGTTGGCACTCAAGTATTCTTGCTTTTACTTCATTATCATTATCCGGTTGTGTGCCACGCTGACGGTGACAAATGCCAAAAGTGCCTTTCCTGTTGCTTTTCATTATACAATTTAAAACTATGCATTCGAAATCACAATTGCGGCATCAAGCACGGCTTTAGATGCTTTAATTCATGCCGTTTCAGCGTGAACTCGCTTGAGTAGTTCGTTGTTCAGATTTTGCGGTTTTACTTTGACTGTTTCCAGTCATTACAACTACAACTTCTTACAACAGACAAAGACTTTTGCAGAGAGTTGGACTTTGAACTTTCTATATCTGCTCTAGCAAGTCATATTATATAAGTCAGACTCCCTACTAGAGAATACGATTGCAATCATAAAACGAGCAATACGCATTTGTAACATAGGTATGTATGCACCTATTTAATATAAGGCCTTTGGTACTCATTTTATTATATCCTTATATGCATTATAAGTATACGCAACTAATCATAGGTCGTTGATTTTTACAACACGCCAGTCATTCCATGCATCTTTTTCTGTAAAACTGCTCTGAAATTGGTGCAAAATTATAGTACTTTTTGAATTCTAGCAGAAAGATAGAAGAAGCCAAACATAATCAACGCTTATACCACTTTTCGCTCATAATAACCACGAAATTAGAAGAGGCTGTAATGATGATGAACTCGTCTTTGTCAGGATTTTCTGCGTCTGACTTTCAAAGTGCTTTGCTGCAATTTTTCTGGAAAAGTCGTAGGTTTAAGTATGGACGTAATAAGCAGGTGTAGATGGTCTGACGATGTATTTCTGAGTAAACAAAATATTGTGCATGCATATTTTTTGTCTGCAGGCACGTATCTACTTAATATTTCTAGACGTGACCTAAGAAGAATATTAGATAGAGATTCCAAACGCACAAGTTTTGAATGCATGAAACTACAGGTCATAGTTTTTTGGCAAAGATAATACTTTCCCTGAGGCAAGCGGTCTAATGAAAGTGAGCAATAAGCATATTATATACCAACTTGGTTTGTTGGGTGTAACGTTTCAAGTTAAGGTAGGCGTCTACTGTGCGCTATAAATCTATAACGAACTTAATTCTGCAAAAATGTATGATGCTGACAGCTTATAGCTTGTGGATTTGTATAGTTTGTATGTCGGAGGTGTAAGGTGAACTTAAGGAGAATAAAACTTAACCTGATGTTTTTTACTTTGCCGCTCGTTGTTTATAGTGCAGTAATAGTTATATATGTACATACCTTCAACATTATATTAAATGTAAGCATAAAATTGGTATCTTCAATCATCGCCAAACGCTGCAAAATCTGAGGTATTGCATGCGTTATATAATCATAAAAAGTTGTAATTTTATATTACCAGTATTATTGGTGTCTTGCCGTCAGCGAAACCACGTAATAAGACCCCTCACTATTTACTCTTAGCAATTCTCACGGTTTCGTTCAAAAAGATGTTTCAGGATTTGGCAGAAGTACATACATGCTAATTTTTCTCAAAATCAACGTGATGAACTAATAAATGATTATGTAATATTAATATACCGTGGTCACAAACGAAGATATATAATCAGGCACTCCCAAAAATGTTGAAAGTTAGCAAGTAATGATGGAGTGATATGCTTTGCTGCTAACTATTCTGTAAATTTTACTTATTCCGTCAGGATGTCAATATTTGGTATTTACATGGATCTAAGGGAGCTTATAATATGCTTCCTAAATCTACTCCAAGCTTCGTTCAATCGTATAGCTTGGAGTAACCTATCAAATAACATCGTTGAAAACGTTTGCATATAATTCCCAGTATATTTTGCATCAAGGATGTAATATGCCCATTTATGTTTAAAATTAAATGATTGATTATGATTTAGACCTAGCGCAAAATCATCCCGACCCTTCTCATTAATGGATGTAGTCAAGTGAAATCCATAAGAGAAGCAAATGAATGCTGCTTTGTCGGTAGATAGCATTGACATTTTATGTAATGGGAAGTGAAGTGGATGCTTAAAAAACAGGCTAAACGTTATTATATTTTTCTACATTGTATGTAAATATATGTAATAAGTTGATTGTATGAATAATTTTATTCGTATGTCAGATGTACTCCATCTTTGTGCAGTAACTGTAACTTAGTTTTTACTGAATAGTCAACCAATTGATCTTCCTGCAGATGCATATTTTTAGACTAACTAAACTCGCCAAATGCTTTAACTATGCAGTTGTTAAAATGCATCTTGAAACCTAAAAGTATTATAACTACGTCTACCGTATCTACAAAATGTTTTCTTCGGCTAATTATTTTGATTTAGATGATTTGAGAATTATACCTCAAAAAAGCATTTTACCTGCTCGTGTAATACAAACATAATAAGTAACAATGCAATTGTGGTTATGGTACGACTCTTTGACACAAAAACAAGCTGTTTGTTTAATATAATGGTGGTATGGTGGTAATGGCATGACTACATGTCAAAAACCAATTTACGGTCAAAATGTGCAATCCATGAATAAAGTAGTTTCTAAAATCTAAAAAAACTTATTACTAATAGCAGAGGACTACTCTACCTTCTACAATTATTGTTAACTTCTGCAAACTGTTCATGGCTTCATTATCTTTCTAGTCATGTCTTTGACCAACACCATGTCAATTAAAATATTTTTCTCGTTTAGTATAGCCATCTTTATGCTTTATTGATGCATTATTCGTATGGATGAATATTATTGAATTATTGAATAGGTGCATTGCCTTGCGTCTTGCATGCACACCTGGCACCCACTGCACATATCTATTATTCTACAAGTTATCTTTGTGGTGCACATATACATTACCTGTATGCAGTAAAATAATTGGTCACTGTCCTCGGTCAATTTACCTTTAATTCTATTAGGTTATGTTATAAGAAAAAATCTTCAAAATATTTACCTGTTTGAACTAATATTTCCGATAAACGGTTTTCGTATTTTTCCCGACAATGCTTCTTAATTGTAGCTGCAGCCAGTAGTTGTCCAATATAGTGTAGTGTGGACTTCCAGCATCCCGAGAAACACAAAATTCTAACAAACTGAGCTAGATACTTGATTGTATCAAAGCCAATGCTTTTCTTC
The DNA here is from genome assembly GCA_034700605.1 of Willowsia nigromaculata. Lineage (NCBI taxonomy): Eukaryota > Metazoa > Arthropoda > Collembola > Entomobryomorpha > Entomobryidae > Willowsia > Willowsia nigromaculata. Next base: position 21,554 of record JAQIXX010001910.1, on the reverse strand, counting down.
CACAGTCACCGCACTGTGGACAGAAAAATGAAGTGCTGAATTTGCATGAACTAGATAAACAGCATATATTCACAAATCAGCTTGAAAACACGATAATTGAGGAGAAATAACGTTTGTAGGTATTATCCGATCCGTCTGCGTATATGATAGTAATGTAAAACTAAATCGAAAACGATGCAGCCAGTTTTCAAAATTATATTGCTTCTGGCTAAGCTATTTTACTGCTAGTTGCTGTTTCTCTCTTAGCAAATGAACTTTGCAATAGAGAACAAAGACAGGCAACTATTCAACGTTTTCAACTATTGCATTATCTCTTCTCCCGTATCCGCTCCGCTCCCTAATCAACGGTTGCTTCTACACTGATAATGATTATTAGAATTTAGTTAAAGTTGAGGATCTACTCTACTCCTATACTGTCTACCTAATGATTTCTGTAGTAATTCATATAAAAAATCTGCGTTCATGTTAAAAAGAGTTAGCAAGAAATACATCCGTCTGTTACATGTATCTACTATCAATATAATTATGTTGCACCTATATAGAAGGCACACATTATGGTGTGTAAATGTAGTAATGTACTAGTAAGAAATGAACCTTTAAGAGCCTTTACGTATTTTCTATCAAAAATTGGGCGCCATGGACACACCAACGAACAGTAAGAAAGGAAAGGTCGTAATCACATTTACTTTATTGTCCACGACAATTACAAGCGTGAGTTATTTTATACGTACATATGTATATAAAAATTAATGAGCAAGTAATAGGTATGTACAAACAAATGTAGCAGATAAATGGTAACATAGAGCATGCAACGTCTATTCAAGTCTATTGTCTTCAAATATCTCAACCTACGAGGCTGCACAATGCCTCGAGAAAATTGCGAGAATAGTCTATGTGGAATGGGATGGAGGAGTTTGCTGATGAGCATTATTATATACATATTTAACATTTTGTACTATGAGATTCTATAACATTAAAAGTATTTTTCTACTTTTGGTTTAAAGTGCTGTTATGTGTATATGAATGTATCCAGGATCCTCAGAAGAAAAAATACTACCTACCTTCATGGCTGCTTTGAAGTTCTTACAATACAACTATTAAATTATGCACATGGTGCAAAAATACAAGCAAAGGTCGGAAGCTCTTAATTTTTACGCGTGCATACGCTACAAAAAATACAAATCTGTGTAGGCGCCTTTGTTCTTTGTATTTAAAGGATGTTCTGGCAAATATGAAGGAATATTAAGTTTTTTATGACTTGCAAGTTCTTTGTGACTAGGTAGAATTTGCTAATGGATGTACTACAATCTGCCGAGTGTTGGAGTATATATCCTATTTATCATATTAACTGAACATAACGTACCTGGTAAAAACCTTTCTCAAAAAACCGTTTGTCATGAACTGTTTATCATATATTATTCCAGTTTCCATTTCATGATCAAAATATATGTATAAAGAACAAGTTTTTATGCTTGGGATTCTAAAACATAAAACAAAAAACTAAACCACGAGTTATATTAATAATATTGGCTTACCAAATAAATTCATTTATTCAAGCTAAAAGATTTTCTTATTATTGAGGAAACGAAAATCATTGTGGCTTCCAATAACTGTACTACTGTCATCAAAATAGCTCTACCCTACTTATCAATTAATTTTCCTCTACAATGCATTCAAAAATTATACTTTCATAAACTTAATGCATACTTTTTTCAAGTCTGTAACTTCTACATTAAATACACTGCGCAGCTAGCCAATATGGTCACATCTTCCAACTTAAAAATGACGATGCTAACAAATACCTGTATCAAACATTTTTGTTTGACACACGTGTACGTGCGGCAGATATCTGACTGGAATTTTGGAGCACAAAATTTCATGTACAAATATAACAAAACCAGTTGGATATTTTATCACAAAGCCATTCAATCTATGTAACACTTTCAAACATTTTTCCTGCCGAATTAACTTACTCTCCCGGCAAAACATGTCGATGATATTCATTTTTCACCATTAGTATACCATTCTATTACAGTCCTAAAGTTATCAAGGCATGTTAAAACTGCCGTTAATGCTGTCAGGTTAAAATTTTATTGTATATGCGTACGCTGCAAACCAAATGATATATAAAGATTGCAGACGTCAGACAGGATGAAAGCGATAAAACGGAGCCAGTCTGTGCAACATAGTCATTATCTGCATTTTCAATTTGCATTTTTCTGCAGAAGGAGAATCAGAATAGATAAGTGGTTATGGCACTCCATACCAAACTCCCATTCAGTAGTACAAATCGCAAGAACTTTTGTTCCATAAAAAATCCACTGATGTGGCAGAATGCTAAAAAGTATACGTGTTAAGCTACAACTATACCCATTAAGATTAGACATATACACTTCGTTGCAACTTTTGAACAGTCATTTCCAGTTCCAGTAATCTTTATGATTATCTTATATTGAATACAGCACTTATGTTTAAATCATTAATCATCTAACTATAAGGAACATGATTATAGCTCTACAGTATTCGGGGCTGGGGCTGGACTGGATTCTGATCTGAACCCTCGACTATCCTTAAATTACCATATATGGAGAGGATCATCTCTATTCCAACAACGTTAGATATTTGCTCAGTGGCACAACTAAATGAATTACATGAACGCATTATCAGCTTTCTAAAGTTTTATTCGGAACAGAATGGCAATAAGTCAATACTGACAGGAATTTGCGTTCCGTCGTACTATTGCTAACTGGATGAGTTCATTCCAGAGCAGCGAACAGTTGTTGCTTTGTAGCATATGAAAGGATGGATATAAATAAATATTCTGATTGAATGAATATTATAAGATGTACTCTTCACATTCCCTTTTGAACTCTCTTAGAACTCTCTCATGTCTATCGTATACTCTTTTTTTCATCCTTTCAATCCTTTATTAACTTTAGTTTTGTAGCAAGTTTATTTTACTTGCTTAAAATGTCGTGCTGTGTAAAACATGCACCATGTTTTTCTGTGAATTCAACAACTCGCATATGCATTTTCATCTAAATTCAGAATAAAGAAATTCTAGTTTCATGATAACTTACCTAACCCAAAACCACTTGAGAGTGAGATGCCACCAGATACACTAGCAACAAGTTGTACCTATTCAAATATGCCAAATCTCGTTCTTTGCCAACTAGTGCATAGGTAATATAGTGATTTAAGCCATGTGGTGGATTCCACCGAGACCGAGAGCGTTTGCAAGCAGATAAGTATAAGTGGGTTTTTACATCTCGTGTCCAAAAAGCGTCGTGGTTCATATAGAACGAGCAAATATACATACATAACTTTGATTGAATTTGATATGCATCCTCTCGTGTGTTAAAGCGTGGTTTATGTTATGTAAACCGGTTGACCTTGAGCTATCATTTGTAAAAAGCTTCAGTTAATACCATTTCCACCAATGACATATAATAATAAAAATACTGTTGTGAAGCGCACTATCTCAAATGTCTGTTTGGCTTAACCATTATTAGACAAAGCGTAAGAAATGTGTTGCTCGGAACTGGCAATTTGAAGGCATGAAAATGTGGAAGCGTAAATACGTTAATCTTGATTTCATACTTTTCTACTTGCGCAACTTACTATTAGACCCAAGCTCACATGTCAGAAAACTACTTTTACTTCTTATGTTTTAAGATTTTAAAACGCAAGGGTATAAGATTTCAAAAGCGTTAACCAGATCCGTAATGCTAGATTTACAACTTAATGCCAAAATAATGAAGTATGTAATGTAGATCTACTGATTACGCTAAATAGAGACAAGAGGAAGGCTTCCAGATCACTTAAATCTAGGCACCTATTTGTGAATCCAGTTGCAGTAGCCATAGGAATATGGAGAGCGTAGAGGGGTGATACTGATACACAGTCATCAGCATGTCAAAAACTAATTTATCATTTGATTTGAAGTCTGACTTCTGACAAATAGGAAAGAGTAAACAGCGCTGATTATGGTAAACAAAAATATTTCTTTCATTATTACAAGTTGAGAATGGTTAGGTATGTTTTATGTTTAATTATCTCTCATTCATATATTACCCAGTAGCATCATTTCAGCAGCAAAAGTTGTGGTGAATAAGGGTATTGGGAAATAGGTCAGTGTGATGAGTTTCTACATGAAACAAAATAGTAAAAGCGGGGAATTTTCCATGGATGGAACCTATTGTTTACCTAAAAACTGTCTGCATGATTATGTCAGTGTGACAACTCGCAACTTGACAAACAGACGATTGTGACTCTATATATTGTATAATATGTCAAATGTCAAAAAAAAATATTTATGTAAAATTCAAGTATCTGGAAGGCACCGATGACCGAGCAATATTTCGTCTACTAATCTCGATATGAATAATCATTACAACTGTGCATAAAACTATAAAGTTTTAAGGAAGAATTTAGCTAATAAAACAATTCATTGTAAGCCATATATTTGTAATGCTTCATGCAATGCATATATGTACTTCAAACGTTGCAATGAGTGTTTCCATCCCACAAAACGAAAAAGTTTTGTAATTACGAGTCATCATCAATGTCCCTGGAGTTGCAGATGTGCAAAACGATAAAAATACATATATACTCGTGTTGACCACTAGATGCATCCGTATGTACCTAGATGGAATGGAATGCAAATTTTTAAAAAGAGTTCTAAATCTCTTTTACCATTCCAGTACTTGTTTCATGTCCCACCATTGCCATCCGACACAATCTCAACCTTCATGTCATATTTATGGGCAATTAAAGTCACATAACACATAATATACTCAAGTTTGTGCCGCAACAACTGGGATTGCGCTATACTTGCCTTTTCCATATTTGAATCCTGTCCTTGAATAAGTTTGCGAAATTCACGCTTTGCAAAATTCCAAAAGAATATGAGCAATATGGCTAAACATTTGTTGTTACGAGAAAGAAGCAAGGAAAAGCGACTCAACTTACAAAACCATGAAGGAAGACAGAATTATGGGAGAAAATAAAGAATAGCTTAGCTATACATTATAATGCATTAGTATTATGTATTTATTTTTGGTAATACAACAGCATGTATTTATGTAGCACATTTTTTAAAAGTAAAACTACCATTTCATGTTCCTATCCCACTAGACTTGACCTTGACTTCTGGTTTTCCGATTCCTATTCGACACATTTGAAGATAAGTAATAGGAATAAGACGGAGAGAGAAGTATGTGAGTAGTTTAGTAAGCCAGCAACAGTAGTAGTCAGTCTCGTCGCCTCATCATTAAAATTTATTCTTTTCTTTTAACCACTTGTTACTTCCCCATGATTGGCTGTCTGTTCCAGAAAAATACATATGCCCACCGTTTCCACCAATCCAAGGAAAGCACATGTATTTGATAACTATAAGTTATGCATACGTTATGTTATAAGATTAGCAGAAAACAGATTGTAGTTAGTCTAAACAATCTGACTGAAAGAATTACTTATTATGCTTTTCACGAGACACTAACCAGCTATAAGCACAGGTTTGTGCTGTCTGGCGCTTGATAGAACGAGGAGTTTAATAGGAAACAAAATGCGCAATACAGTGTTGATGTTTTTTTGTTTATGAAGCTTCATATCACTTTTCTCTCAAGTGTGAAGTGGGAGCAAAACAATATTTACATACTTGTTGTTCGATTTTCTCTGGCATGCATTCATTTACTTTTCACGAGAAAACCTTTCTTTATAAAAAACGAAAATCAATGCCATATCAATAGCATTGGAAATGATGCATGAATTTATTGAAGGATGATGATATTATGATATCATTAAACGAGTATTTTTATATCAAACACTCATCGTCAGACACAAAAGGTGACGTATGAGCATAAGGGTAGGCGAAATTTGCAGAAAAAGTTGTCAAAATTGAAGGTACACATCGTCCAAAGATGTGGACGGATGGGTTTGAATGGTCGAGACTTCAAGTTTCAAAGTTGAACTTGGTTTGGTCCTTAAAATTCCAAACATCTACTTGCAACCACGATCAAGGCAAACATTTAGCACGCGAAAGCCCTCACGTACACGTTATATACTTAATCATGCTGAAGTATTTGCTTGAACAAACTGAAACTATGATATCGTTCTCGGGTTTATGGGACAAAATGCATTTTCATCAGGAGATAACAAAACAATCGGAAAAGTAGGCCTCCATCTTCCAATGAGGTTTCAAAAAATCCAATAAAGTCTGTACACGCCTTTTTGGAAGCGTTCCAAGCGACAGCAATCAAGGTTTACACTCGTTCCGATTTAGAGAAAGAGAAATCGTTAAGTTTGTTTTTGCATTATTTTCAGTCTATGTAATGCAAAATATTTTTGCTATTTTGAGATTTTCAGCTACGTAACATCAGGTCATAATCGTATTCCTTTCTAGACTTGTTCCGTTTTTCTAAAAGGCACTAGTGAATCTTTGAAAAATAAATCGATGTTTTCTGTTATGCATTAATGTTACAAAAAAGTGTAAACCGAAGAAAAAAACAAAGTAATAAAGATTCCAGGTCCGAAGTTCAAGTGAGTTTGTTTGTTGTTTTTCGAATTCTATTTTGAACGCTTATGTGTGTAAATCTGTATGTGAAAGCACGTATTAGGGTATTAGCGTCGCCTCAAGTCACTGCGTGCAGTACAGCGTCGTTTGAAACACAGCATATATGCCATATATGCATCCAAGATAAGATAACTGACCTTCCCACATATTTTCTTGTTATCTTTCACACAGTGTCATATTTTCTTCGCAGCAAGATGCAGTACAATTACTGCTTCATTACAATAATACATAATATCAAAACAAGGAAAATTGGGTGTACATATTTTATAAAATCTATCATGAATCGATGGTCATTTGCATACACTTATTTTAATCATTATTTTAATCGTTACATGTTATTGTAGTATGTAGTATGTTCTAGTTTTCTAATCCAAATGATAGTAAACAAGACGACATCTTTGATCTAACAGTGGGCAGTCTTATTAATTAGACAATTATGCAGCTAAATAAGAGATTTAGTTGTGTAATTGTAGTTTCGAGCAAACTTAAAATGTTGATATCGTGCCTTATTACGCGAACCGAATCTCGTATTTACAATCTCGTTTTCGTTTTTTAGTACTTTTTAAAAACTTTGTCCAATGCAATGTAAAACTGAGACTACAAAATGAGAAGTGGAGATGAATTGATTTTTCATAATATTTCACCGATCTTTATTGGTGAATTGATACGATGGTGTGATGTTTGTTTGCGAGCATGGTTGGTGGCGTGTTAAGTGTTCCGTCTTACGACACAATATTCAGGATGTTTTGGATTGACATGAAAAATTCGCACTTTTTTCAGCCACGCACATATTATGAATGTATCAACGTATTATAATATACATATCTTGAAACCATCTTGAATGTTATTTTAGGAGAAGTGTTAAATGAGATTTTTTAGAACAATGTCTGTCTTTGTGCATGTCAATAATGAGAAAGCTAAGTGTAAGAAATTTTAATCACAGAGGAATTCTTCTTATCTTTAGTATCGTATCTGACATATTATAGTAATGATTTAATTTTTAACTCTTGTATCTTTAAAGCACTGGATATCGATATAAAGTGTTTTGCAAAAACTTTCAACTGCGCATTTTCAACATCAAAATAATGGTGATGTGATATTTAAAGAGAAATCAAGAAATGCCATCTGTGTGCAGATCATAGATCTTGCATATCGTTATTCAAAATGCATCGAAACTAGTTGATCAGATTAAGATGAGGCTGACAAGTCTCATGTCAGACGGCACGAAAAGGTTGTTATTCTTGAAGCTCGTTTTTTTCTTAACCTTGAAAATTTATTTGGGAGAGTCTGCAAACAGTCACTTTCTTACAATTTCACAAATAGTTATCCTATGCTATATGTGGCAAGCGTTTTTGTGAGCAAACCATTTATCACACCATTTTAGAGTAGAGGCAAGCACCATTTATTTCTGTAAAAATAACATTTTAGCCGTTTTGTGATCCAATCTCGCAGTGTTTAATTGACATTTTCAATGAATTATAAGTATTTTATACTTTTAACCTTACAAATCAAGCATCTTGTATTTTGAAAAGTCTATGCACACGTTCAAAAGTTGAACGAAAGTTCCTAGTTAGTACGCGTGCATAGTATTCAACTTTTTATCTAGAGTAAAGTGTTTCCAGGCATTATATCTACTATTAAGGAATGCATAAAATTAGAAGTTGGTTGAAATTATGGATATCTTTTATCAGTTCCTCCTCCTCCTGAATGTAAAAGTATAAACTATGAATGCTTATGAAATACAAGACATCCAACATCCAACTCAGCAAATCTTTGAAATGTTTGGTCCAAAGCATTTTTATTTCTTCGAGGAAAAAAGTTATAAAATGCTTCAGTTGGAATCTTTCACTTCAAATTGTCTAGCAAGAAATAAAACAAAGGACAGCAAATGAGGAATCAAGAGCTGTGTTGTGTCGGGGGTGGATATCGTATTTTAGAGCACCTGACAACGACATCTTCCTATATAATTAAGTGACACCTTTATGATAAGTTATCATAACATTTTCGACTTCAAAACCAATTTTAAACCAGGTTTTATGCTAAGTAAATAAATTGTCAGTTTAAACACTTGTCTAACCACTATTCATTTTAACCAGAGCACAAAAACTACGAGGAAATAGAAGTTTAAAAAATCCTTTTATGGAGAATGTGTGCATAATTTACTTTTCGCTTTTTTGATTCAATATGCTATCTGACAATTTTAAGTACATTTGTATCATGCGTATTATGAAAAAATTACTAACGTATTGGCAAAATTTAAGTACTCTAGGAAGTTGCCGATTTAGATCGAGTTTTTTCTTTCTTACAGGCATTCTTAAAAAATCCATGCCTTCATAGGCTGATCCCTTTTGCAAACAGCCTGAATAATAAAACTGATTGAAAGACTCAAAATTGAATAAAAATTATATCACTCTTTTTATCAGGAAAAACTGATCTACCTCATACAATACAAATTATGTTGGTATATTTTAGGTAATATATGCTGCAAGCACGAAAACGTGGAATTAGAAAGCATAAACAGTTAATGTGAATGGAATGCAGTGGAGCGCATAAATAGTAAACTCATTTTTAAAGTTTTTATTTTCTATTCTTGGCGAAGCTTAAAAAATATGCAATCATCATCACTTTTGCTTTTGTTGACTCGTTACAATATAATCGATGAACACAAATTAGGTAATCAAAATAAAGGGCGACTTTATTTTGTTTATTTTTAGTTTACATACCTACTTCCAAAAAAATCTAATCATTTTTTTGCTCTGTCTGTTCCACTGCATTACGTACATCAGTTTTCATGTACAAAATAATGTGATCTTACATTGAATATAAATGTGCATCAACGAAACGTAAACCACATAAAGAATTTATGAGTTGACATTGTGCATCCATTCAACAGTTCAACAACCGTTTGCTATGCTTAATATACTGCATTGCTGCAACAATAATTATCAAGCCCTTTAGTTAATACGTTACTTCAAATGTTTTAATTTTTTGCTTATTTTGTACCAATCATCAATATTTCACATCAAAGAACTGCCAGTCTGCAATTCATTCAATCTTTGTCGCAGTTAATGTGTTCCCGAGTCCCAAGTCCTAACTCCTGTTTCGCTCAAACGAGCCCACTATCGTACCTAAATTAAATAACTCGACTCTGAAGAATATTATGTAAAAGTATCAAAGCGGGTCTCATTAATTATATATGATTTTACTTTTGCCATATTATATCAATCAAAACAATTAACTCAAGAAACGTGTGTCTCTTATTGTATAATATAAAATGCTGTGCGATTGTTATGAAGAAAGAACGCATAGAGTTTTTTTAAAGCATCAATTAGGATAAATTAAAACCTCAAACCAATTTTAAATTGGACACATGTGCCCCTTCATATTTCACCGTGTGTCATTTTGCATAAGATATATATTGTATTTTGTGAGAGAAATTGTTCAACTGAAACCCAAAAGGTTTTGGTTGTTTTTATGATGATACATATTGACGGCTTGAAAATCGAAAACTAGGGTACTATCAGAACATAATTGTCAAAAACAAAGTGTTATATCAAATAAGTACCTTTATGTAGGATTACAGTAGTGTATTGTCAGTTTGTCACAAAAAATTGACTCGTAGTCATCATCATACACGGAAGTATATTAATTTTGTAAGTTGTATGATGTGTCATTATGATTGTATTTGCAAATGTTCCGGATATCCAGGCAAGTCATAGGCGCCAATAAGCAGTAGAACTCCTCCCAAAACGCGCTATAATGCATAAATATTTTATCACGTATAGATATTTGAAACGAAGTTATCTAACTCATTTTTTGTTGCAATCATCATCAATTCACAAAACCATAACTTTTTGTTTCCTGTTTTTTAAGTACTTACTTTAAGTAAGTTCTAATGATGGCACTTGATTGCTGAAACAGTACGTGTTTCAGGTCATTTGGTCATCCAGATCAGTGATCAGAACCGTAACAAACGTTTACTAATCCAATTGTCCCAATTGTAAACCCCACATATGTTAACAAATTATTCATAGACGATAATTGCATTATGTGCATTCATTTTCAGGGAGGAAGTGACAAATACTCTCACATTGCAGGTCATATGTGACCTACCATTAATCAAAAATGCAATAATTGCTGGTTTACAAAATCAAAAGATTTAAACGATTTGCCAAAGTCGTACATTTGTCTCACACTTAAAAAAATTACCATCAAACTATTATTTCAGAAATTAGAAATATGTCACAACGACACCTGCAAATAATTCTTCAACAAGTTAATGGTTAAATCTAAATCCACCGCAAAGATTTGAGATCATTCGAAAGCGAAAGCGAGAATCGTGTTATATTTTTTCAATTTTTAAATTGAAAATTGTTCCCAATTCAATATTGCACGCTAGCATATAAGGTGTGAACATGCACATAATGGTCACATAGAAAAATTCATACCTATCTTAAAGGGCGTGTGGTGGTTGACAGCATGGTGCCGAGGGTGCTTTTCTTATGAAAATTTTTTACTGTCATTTAATAGCAGTCACTCATAAAAGCATTAATGCAATTCACTTATCCTTGCAATTATACAATTAACTGCGCCACGTGCAATAAAAGGAGAAAAGGGGATGAAAAGATATGATGCACCATGCACCAGTGAAGAGTCAACCAGTGCAACAATGCATTCAAGAAAATTATTGCATTATTGTTATGAATCTTCATTTAATGCACACTGATTATCTGATTCATGATGATTCACATAATAATCGTATCATATTATCATTCCACCTTACCTAATGCGCAAACTTATTTATTTTTTATTGTTGAATACTTAAAATGCACACTACATATTTGAAAGAGCTTTCAGGACTCAGGATCACCTAAATGGGTGCATGGCAAATACTGTAAAAGTAACACATAAACGATGACGATTTTAAGTAGTCATTTAATGCAGTATATTGTATTTCATCTTCAAAAGAGGTTTACAATAAAATAATGATTGAAAATTGCAAAATACTTAAATGATATTCATAGCAAATATGGTATCCCTCCTATTCTCTAGCATCATCATAATGAAAAAGAGAAGTTTTTTCGATGATTCCGTGCAAATTGGGAAGAAAGCGTGAGAAAGTGTCAGACAGAGCTTTGCACTTTCAGCACAACGAACAAGCCCAAATTTCATGAATATCGGATATACTAAAAAACAATATATTTTATGACTGTTATAGTCATAGCCCCGATAGGAATGTAAAACAGTGACTGATACGGTATTCTGCTTGTAGCTGATTTAGATGGCGATGATAATGATGACTTTGCGCTCAGTTTCAGTTTTTGTCAAACTAGCGTTTGAAATAGCAACAAGTAGTATGAGATAATTTTGTATGCCTATCTCCACGGGCCATAAATATTTTACATACTTGGCACATGGATCTATGCATTAATAGACAATCATCACAGAAAATCACTGAAAAGCGACAAAAAATTATATCCATCCTTTCTTTCCTTGTATAAAAATAGTACCTGTGAGGGATGCAGCATGCATTTTTGCACACTTGATGATACTCAGAAATAAGTTGTTAAATAATTTACCTACATTGACTTCGTTGAAGGGGGTACTATAATAATTCTTGCCTTCATCACACATCCCATCATCCCCATCTCCACACTCCACACACATTGCTGCATCATCATCCTCCATCCCACAAAACACCTTCAAAAAAAATTCAGTAGCTTGAAAACAGAATCATCAACCCCACCATAATCAAAGGTGGTTATAAGTTGATATGAATGTGCAGTGATTCCCATATTACCTGTTAAACAAAGTTTAAATTAACCCTTTAAACAGCTTACCTTACATATCCTAACCATAACCAACCATTATCATCAGACGAAAAGTTAAACCACTAAAATAGACGATTCTTGCGAGTGACGACGTTCAGTTGGTCTTTGTTGCCTGCTCAGGAGGCTTGTTGTGTGTCTTATTGTCGTTAAGAATATAGAGTGATTTGAATTTTAACGGTTTAGAGAAGTTGTTAAGCTGTGATAAGGTGACTGCTGGAAAGAAATAACGAGTTTGTCGCACTGTTCCCAGTGCATTTCCACATCGCGTTTAGAGTAAGATAAGTTAAGGTGGGTTTTCATTGGAAACAAAATAAACATTCTTGGAGAAAGTGGAAGCATCTCATTATGATCAATATTGATGAGTCGCTGACACAATTTTAAAACTGTTTTATTTTACTTTTTACTCCCAGGAGTTCAATCTAAGTCATTAGTTTTAAGATGGCCGATACAAAGGTAAATAAACGATTTTTGTTTCAAAAGTAGTTACATGTATGTTGGAACCATCATTCTTATTATTAGACCTCTTAAATTTTGTCCTGTAGTTCTTTCTTGCATTGCTTGGACCAAATCAAATATTTAAAAAAAAATTCTACAAGTAAGCTGTTCTGACTGAACTGCATCTAATCTTGAAAGCTTTAAGCCTCTGAAAGTTGTGCAAAACCGAAACGAAATCAGATACGAGCCTCTCATAATCATCATATCTGTCTTGACTCAAATCTATCTCTGAATTTTTGAGTGCAAAGACGTTATACGATGAAATGCGTTAAATCAATTAACGCACAATGTTTTACGCTAGCTCTCTTATTTTTCCGCACATCTCCATTTTTAAGAAAAAAAACGCATCGTGTTACTAATAATAAACGATACATACCATAAGATATGAGAAACCATTCGAAAAGCTAGGGGATGAAAATACTATATTTTTCCTCCATCCATGTTTATTTTTTAACTGCATTGCATTGTTCACTTGAACCGCAAAGGTTTGTAGGTAGCTTAATTTTTCATTGTTATAATGGAGGCGTTGCGTAACGTGAGATTTTAATTCTTTTTGAGTTTTATAGCGCATCAGTGAAATTATTGCTCCATGCAGCTTTTGCGGTCAGCTCGATAATGTGTAGGGATAAGTGACTTTGATGTCGATCACGTCATGGCAACAGCAGTCCCTGCTGTGAGTATTGTGGTATCTCCAAATCTTCACTTACGCTGCCGATTGTCGGTTTGGTTTCAAGTATTTTTTTGCTTGCCAAATTCTGCAATATGTTTCAAACCAACAAGCCATAATTACAAATGAAGCGTTCCAAAAAACTGCCAGATTTGCGGATAATTGAGTTGTTACTAAAACCTGTGCAATCTCTACAAATTAAATAGTATGGAGTGTTGTGGACTTCCTTGATACTTTTTGGCAAATTTTGTTTATTGCTTAACATAAAAGTGAGCGATTAACGATTCAATTTCAATTCCCATTGTTGAAAAGACTTTTTGAAGGACGCTTCTAGCAAGTATTTCAAACTTATATAATAGGAACCGAGTTTTCGTTGAAAATTCTGAATTAATGAGGAGGTATTTGATACTTCCTGGTGGTCACAGTCTTCACGATCATCATCATCACAGTTTGAAATGTCCTTGTTTCTAGTTTTCCCATAGCGTCCCGTAGAATGGCCCTTTTCATATTCATTTACTTATTACATCCCCCTCTAATGTGGGCCCTCCGTATAGCCCTCATCATTGTCATTCCTACAGCGCGTATCGAAACGTCATCAAAATTTAAGTTTTTATGACATTTCTGACAAGTGAATGACTCATTCATATTAACGTAGACATTAAAAATTGGGAATAATATATTATTATGACCAGACACATCATCATAAAAATTTGCTCCATCGTACAAGCTTCAGATATCGCAGAAATATTGACTCCAAAAAATTTGATTGGAGAGGGACCAAGCATTCTTATGGTACAGTAAAGATTCAACAATCCATAAAATAAGCGATTATTACATTGTCCACTTTAAATGAACAACTGCTATTAGTTGACCATTTTACAAACTAACCATCAAGGTTAATATAGCCAACCACAAAGTTAAGCTTTAATTTAGTCCATCCTTTGTTCATTTCCAACATCAATTTTTGCTTCATTTCATTTTTTATCGAAATCAAAACTCCTAGTGCCTACAAGAACTGCTCGATGCTCATGGTTATTGTATTGTGACATCTTAATCTTCACTCAATCATCATAAATGTAGATGATTATCCATAATGTCTTGACCAATGTTTCGAGAATAATTTTCTTTTTCAATAAAACCCTGCAAAAGTGTCGAAGGTTTTTACGTTCCAAATTTCAAGAACGCATACTAAATTCCTTGATACATCAAGTGCAGTCACAATCACCCAAGCAACTGTTGAGCCAAAAATTACGAAAATGCTTATTGCATTTCCCACTGTCGCAAACGTTACATTTTACGAATTTTGTCCTTCAAGCTGAGCTGTGGAATTTTCGAATTTTCAGTTTGTTCTTTAAAACTCGTTTCTCATAATTTCTTCATAACACAGCATCTCTGCATTCTGCAATTGGGTAAAATGTAACACGTTCCCCTGTCGTCTGTTCAATTTTCTATCATCACTACTAGTCACACAATTTTTCTTTGAAAATTACAGCAAAATGACATAAGCATTTTAATGGCCATGTATATACCTATTTCAAAAATTTCTTTGAGGTGACAAAAAATATAATAATTCCTTTGTGAGGACTGTGTTTTAAAATTTTATCTACCTACAGCTTGTAATTCTACTCGGTCGTGCGTGCCTTCAGTTTTACCATGTCATTGCATTTTCACAAGTTAAGTTGGGGCACGCAAGATTTAAACTTTACTATTACCTACGCACAAAATAACAGCCATAAACATTTAAACTACTGTCATCATGATGATAACATTGTCAACATAGCAAAGCAGCATATCCCTATCAACACCATAAATCCTTTTAAGGTACCATTTTTTGGCCCAATTTGCATTGAGCCATGACAGGTAGCTTCTGAATGATTTGATGAGAGTTGGATTTTAAAAAGTTCATAGAAAAAATATCTCATCTCAGATAACTGCTTCAATTTGTAAAGTATTATTTATTTTTGAAGGAACAATACGTGATTGATTATTGGGTAGGTATTATGTGTAGGTGTACGTGATGTCATAAAACATTGAGGTACTTGTTCCCCTCCATTATTCCTCATTCGCTTGCCTCCATAAATATTATCCATGCATAAGGCCATGCTTGACAGTTACACACATTTTCATTCCACGCTGCAGTGAACCCTTTCAAAACGTGCGACAGTGTTGCGCGGTGTGTTTGCACGTTCTCTGCGTTTTGTTCTGAAAATAGTATTGGAGTTTTTGCAAAAAATTCGAAAGTTTTGCAAGTAAAAAACTGTAAAACTGTATAGCAAAGAGGAATGAATGACATACTCTGAACAATCGATTTATCATGCATGCTCATTGCACTTTCCATTTCACTTCATTGTTCATAATAATACGTAATCATGACAACAAGCTGGGCTTAAGTTTCATTCTTTGTCTACCTACATGCAACAGTGTATCGATAAATTATAGCTTCATTTAGTAGGGAAATGGAAGAGTTTAAATGAGAAAGATGATTGATTTTTTAATAGAAATTGGTATATCCCCTTCAGGAATACAGCAAAGTGAGTCGCATTTGCTACGTTAACATTTAATTGGAATAGATAATATTGGCAATTTAAGGAAATCCTTAAACCTAAAAATAAAATGCGTTGCAATTTTGCATTTTTGTTTTGATTCACTACACACGAGTCACAGAAGACCCCGGATCTTTACCTTAGTTCTTGTCACATTTATGTACGTGTAGTGTATTAGATATCCATAGCCTACTTTTTAAAACGGAAAGATATTTTCAACAGACAAATGTAAAAACAGTAATTGACTAACTGAAAGAAATGATAATATACCTAACCGGAAGTAATGATGAGAGAAAATGGGATTCAGAATTTTGTCTTGATTTTGCATGTCTGTTTGATGAATCATTAGTTAAAAATCCTATCGACAGACGGAAATTTGAGATTAATTATTCCGATCCCTTTAAATAATGCTTTAAAATACCACCAAATACAAAAAATGCCAAATAGTAAAAATGACCGATCAAGATCCGAAAAAGAATCAGTTCTACTATCTCATGAATAATAAATATCTTATTATGATTGGCAAACTGAACTGCTGGCTTCGAATTAATAGGCTTGCTTATAGCTTCCAGATATAGTTAGTTCCCATACATAGTTTCCAAGTTTTTTAAAACAAATTGACAGATACGATGATAAGTACCTATGGCCGTAAGTGAGACCATGAAATTAGTCCTCCGTCACAGTCAAATGGTTGTCATTCTCATTGATACGGCACCATGCTATCATCATCATGAATATGTCACCACCACACACCCTACATCAGAAATTGTTTAGCTCATTACCCCACATAAGTCGTACGTACCTTTGGCATGCAATTTTGCACAATAGAACTTTGTTGCTGTGGCCACCAAACCATCATTAACAGCCCGTCGTATGAAAGTTTAACTGATGACATGATTATTCGTAGACATGAAATGTTACCGTTCTCATTGCCGACTTGATCCTTCACCGCTGCCATCATTCTTTGTACTCATCCAAAGGATATGCACCCCACCTCCTAAAAACCGCATCTCATTTTCCCACAGCATTTCACGAAATTCCTCAATGTAGCAAAAAGCCATAAACGTCAAGTGACATGTAAAACGAAACAGTGGTCCTTTTTCAGCCTTCCGTGCATAAATTGAATGCTGCTAATTCCACGGAAATTTTCGAGGTGAAATAATTTTTCTCATCAATGACTATCGAAAAGCCTAATGTATTTCGTCGTAGACTTATTGCGTCTGCTCATTCAACGGTGATTGATGGTGACAAGATGATTATACTGTGATGATAGAAACAATCGTCTTCTATATATGTACACACTTTGTATGCTGGTTTGTCAGAGAATTACTATGCATATCTTTGAAAAGGTTACAGCTACAACCATAAAGTTCAATTTAAACAGAATATGATACAAAGGACAAATTAGCTGAATGTAATGTTGATCCATTGATGATTAAAGGTGTGGGTGGGTGTATCTGAGACTAAAATAAAATTACGGCAATGATGACACAATTACATAAAAAACCAAATCACAACGAAGTTCAAAGATAAATCTTTTGTGGAGAAAGAGATATGGTGATGACAGTGAACAGTCAAGACAATATTATGTAGTGACAGCTAATTATATTGGCAGTTAGTTACGCCAAGACTGGGGAAAAGATTCGTTCAACTTTAGCAGATTTTACAAATATTGAGGGCTTCTGTTGCACTACCTACAAGTGCAAACTGTACCTACCTTATTACCATGTAACAAATAGTTTTTGAGATTTCTACAGTAGCATTCTCAATTTTTCTTCCAATTTCCTGTTCTCACTGCTTGAATGAACACTGATTCAGGTCATAAGGCGGAATTTTAATGCATTTTTTGCCTAGATTAAAACGGAATTGCGCAATGAATAATTCTAAATATTTCAGCACCCTCTGCTTCATGCTAAGTTTTTATTATTTTAAAAATCGTCAACAGGCACAATTTCTGCCCCTTCTTGCCACAGTTGCATCAGCTTTCCTCCTCTCAGGATCCGTTCAGAGTACGCCGTCGCCCCCATCGATATCATCATCAAGAGCGCCACAACCGCAATTACCGCAATACTACCCCACAAGTTCACAGAGGCCACCATCCTCCCCCTACCCACCTTCCTCGTCTTCATTAGCCCCAACTTCGCCAGTATATACAGCGCAGAGGATACGTCCAAATTCATACGACAGTGCGGAATATGACGATCCTTATCCTGCGTCTGCCCATTTGGGTACTGCGAGAACAACCTCAGGGGTGGCAAGGGGAGAAGAGGAGGATGCTCCAGAAAATACTGGATTTGTGGAGCCGATTGACTTTAGTAGTTTGCTGAAGGATGTCGGGAGTTCTCCAAAAGGGGTGGGACTAGACATCGGGGCAAGCAATACCAACCCTTTATTTGCTAGTGAGTCGAAAGACACGTTTCAAGGATTCTTTGGATCCACAAAGAATCCTTTCGAGGAGTTGAGCAGACTTAATACTGCTTCATCAGACCATGTAAGCCCCCTAGATGCTATGATGATTTATTGATAATGCTGCCCATAAAATTAGGAAATTTTAAATAATTTTGCATCTCTGAAAATAGAATTCTAGACGCCAGAATGGAGAAGAAGATAACGTTGGGTTTGTCGATCCAAACGTTCAGTTTAGAAGTCTTTTCGACTCGGCAGGACCTTCAGCAGCTTCCACTGGCTTCAGACCCCAAGACTTTTTAGGTTCCAAGGTATAGCCGAAAACTAAGAATATAATAAAGACTTACGTTGGAACGTCACAGCTTAGTCGTATGCAAAGTAGCCGTTAAATTATTTATTTGCCATAAAACCAAATGTCAAACCCAAAAATCTCACAGAGTGAAAACATTGGTTCGGATCCTTCAAAGGGCTCCCAAACAAGGGCTTATCCTTCCTTCACCTATAGCGGCCGAAAGGATGGCGGAGATCGGGAAGATAGTGACCGTGATGACTACTACGGAAGAGGCGATGGTGGCGGACCAAACAGGTATAGATCCAGTTACAGACAAGTTGGTGATGGAGGTGGTAGTGGTGGTAACTACTATCCCCCCACTAGTGACAGCAATCCGGACTACTACGGAAGTCCAGGTGGTGGTGGTGATGGGCCTTATGATGATTATGACCGGATTTCCAATGATAGTCCCCCAGATTCGTATGATGATGACAGAAGAGGAGGAGGTGGTGGTGGTGGAGGTCCTAGCTACTATGCTTCTTCACCAGGTCCTAGCGGCAGGGGTGGAGGAGGCTATGAAAGGGCTACTCCAAGATATTCTCCTGCAGCTCAGGAGACAAGTAATTCTCCACAGACTAAACCCAGAGCTGCGGAGTCGAAGAACCCACGATGCAAAAAGGTAGGTTTGGAAGCTATAATTGAGCAAAAATGTGTTCATATTATCAGTTTAAACTTGAAAGTATCTAAAAGTTTGGTTCTACTTGAAATTTTTCCAGGTCGAAAAATCCGTTGATTACGGAGACGACCATGCCTCCTTCACTGACCCCGAGCCAGATTATGATCCTTCCACATATCAAGGCCGTTACAAACGTCAAGCACGCCAAAGAGGCGGTCGAGGTGGTGGTGGATCAAAGCGTCCCATGACCTGCTACGTCTGCGAAGACGAGCATGGTCGCTATGCAGAGAAATGCTCTTATGACTCGAAGGGAAGTCCAAGTAACAACAATGGAAACTACTTTCACTCCGAGTCTAGCTCTTTTAGCGACAACGGACGTCGTCCTAACTCTGGGTAAACCTTGAAAAAAGAAAATCCCACAGAGAGTTTCAATCATTTTTCATTAAATATTCAATTTCGAACCTAACCCTATTGCCTATGTGGACATCCATAGAACGTTATATTTTTGTTGTCTCTATGACAAACTATACTGTTTTGATACTCATCTTTGAAACTTTTATTTTTAAACCTTCGTGTCAGAATGAAAGTTGACTAATTATTATTTGTATGATTTTACCCAACGTTAAATGGACGAAACACACGATTTAAATACCAATAGACTAGAATGAATGCAAAAAAACCAATGATCGCAAACACTTTGTTTTAAAAACTCCTTACTATTTGTATACAAGCAATATGCATAGACACGGACTATTCCTGCAGCAGTATGTAAAGGAAAAACGTAGCCATTTCCCTTGTTAACTTAATTTTAGTGTAATAAAGGTGAGATAAGTAGTAGACCATTAGTATGCTTGACTATAGACACAAATTAATTGTAAAATATAAACAGATTAGAGTGAAACATCTTGCGCAAAAGTTTAAATTGTAACACAACATAATTAAAAAATACACATTGTAAAATCACCAACAAATACCTATTCACACAAAATAAAAAATAAAATGTACAACATACAACACATTATAAATCATATCACCACATGTCACACAATCCAATACACATCTCAACTCAGGTCATTTTTACACACATGACATTCAAAACAGTATTTTATTAAGATCTAAATATTAACACACATACACATACAATTTACCATCATGTACAATATTGTCACATAATTCATTTTATATGAAGAAAACCATGCCACACAAAGTAAACCACGTCTAACTGATGAAAAATGTAGTTTGTAATGGAAGAATACTGCTTCCTGACATTCACTGGAATGAATTCCTTACTTATGACATGTGAAACGAGACTGGACTATTGAGACTGAGACGCTGAATGTTTGAGCAAGTAAGCTTTCCACAATGTTTAAGAAACAAGATAACAATTTACTGTAGGAGTGGAGGTGGCAAGTCTAAAGAGCGTCCCCGACGCAATCCCGGTGGAAACAGGCAACGACAGCAGTATGCTTCAGGTGACACCGCAAGCGCTGAAAGCACAACAAAACCGGTAAGCGCGATTGCTCCAGTGAATCTAGCGGAAGTCGCAGAGAGCGAGCCGAAGGTGATTGAGAAGCGACAAAGTGGAAGCGGCGGCTATGATGATGATTTCGGAGAAAACCATCGTGGTGGTGGCGAGCACAATGACCCTTACAACGCCAGGACAGGAGCTTATGGTCATCCAAGTGGATATGAAGGTCCACCACTGAGTGCCATTGGAGGAGCTGCAACAAACAGGGGTGGTGGAGGAGGATATCATGGTGGTGGTCGTGGTGGTTACCATGGCGGAGGAGGAGGTGGTGGAGGATATCATGGTCATGGGGGAAGAGGGGGTGGAGGAGGTGGAGGGAATGATGGATACGATAGCGATTTTAATTTTGGTTCCGCTCCGGACTATGAAAGCGAAGCTGCTCAATCTACAAAGGAATATGATTTTTCCATTCCTCGTGAGTTTGACCCAGACGTGCAGTTGGGACCGCAAGGAAACGGAGGAGGTGGTGGTAGCCGTGGGCAAGGTGGTGGTAATAGTCGGGGACCAAGTCAACATGGCGGTGGGGATAATTCATTTCAACCTCAATATCATCACAATCCCCC